>CABFOV010005878.1:7906-23774 GCA_902141375.1 Timema poppense
GGGAGAATCACGTTTTTATCTTTAAGGATTGATAGATAAAATATAATATTATGACAGTAACATGACACCAATTAGAAAATAAAGCAAGGTTTTTAAAATCTAAATGTATAAAATAAAGTGTAAAAAACCACATCACGATAAAAGTTAGTAAAAGATTCATATTATTAACTTAATTGTATTGCTATTCTTACATGTTATACCTAACTTTATTTGAAACATCAAAAAAGTCTATATTCTATCAAATGTATTGATAATTAAAAATAAATCTAAACGAATTAATTAACAAAACAGTCAAAGTATCACTAGACAAGAGAAAAAATGCCTAAATTAAAGTGGTTAAACAATAATAAATAACTATCACACATTGCAATTTTCATTCAGCTAAAATATGATTATTTAAAGTTTAATAATGTGTATTCATGCACAAAATATTACCAAGCTCTAATTAAAGATTGTTAATTGTGAATGTATAAGTTCCCTAGACTTTATTTTTTATCATACTTTCTCAAACAGAGAGCATTAACACCATATTCACCCGAATACAAGATTCATTCGTTCATATCCAACAATTTAAAAAATCCCTTTATTTGTTTAAGAATATTCAACAAGTGTTATTAATGGGTCAGAAGAAATGCACCTAAATCTGTGAGTAATTTCAGTAATTACTGAACTCTTTATCTGTTAATTAAAGATAAATATAACCTCTTGATTTTTTTTCAGTCAAAATAATTAGTTGCAGTTAACAAAGCTTTAATAGCTCAGTTTATAAATTAACAACAGAGTAACATTAGAATCTTGATCCAAGCTACTAAAGTTCTGTGAGTACTCATATTTAGAACTCAAGCCTGATACTTACAAGCTTGGGTTTAAAATCGACTAATTGGTGAAATTGAACTAGGGCTATTGTGTCTGGTGATTGAGGACTCATTGTTTACACTGTGAAAATATACTATTGTAATTTTGCTTATCACCAGAACCCAAATGTTAATAACTTTTTCGTTGTGAGTACCCCACAGACAATGATCATGCGTTCATACATTAAGTTCGTGATCCCCTGGTTGTGAAAACGTTAATTTTTAAATAAGCCATTTTGCATTTTTAGATTATTTTTTTCTTCTTGGTTTGCATTTTTTTTAAATACAATTTTAGGTATTTTTTAATAAACTTTAAGCATTTATGTTGGATAAGTGTATTTTTAAAATGCAGCAATACTTCATAATCTTTTCAACACACAGTTGTTGGAATGAGAAAATGACGCAAGCAATGAACTTTAAACGCTCTTTGCTTGTTTGGTTGAAAAGTGAGACACTGCAATTAAGTTAGAAAGTGTTAAGTTGAAAGGAAACAACTTTTTTTCCAAAGTAGATATTTGTATATCAATGCTGTGTATGGCAGAATGCAAGAATTTAGATGTTAAAGGTTTTTCACTGTATGGAGGTTTTAGTTTACATTTATAAAGTGCGTTTTTGATTTAGACGTGTGCATTTATTACACTTTTTTTTTATTTCTTATTTTTAGGTAATCAAACTCAGGACCCTGCTCATAATAAATTTATTCATCCTGTAGAAAGTATGACTTATTAAGGAAGCTTTGAAAGGAACTGGAACTCTCAAAATAGAAGGACACGTGAAAAGTACAGTGGAATATGCAGTCCATTTGGTAGCGCTAGCAAAGGAAGAAAAAGAGCTTCAACATATGATTAACAAACGAGATAAACCAGAAGAATGTCTGGAATGTAAATTAACAGCGATAATTCAAAGGTGTTAAGGTTATCCCAGAGAGAAGTTCCACTGAACATGGCACTGAGAAGAGAGGAGATGGAGAATGTCAAACATTTCACGGCCAAGGTGCTGTCGACAAGAAGAGAATGCCACTGACCAACATATAGGTCCTGGAGACGAGGAGTTACATGTGAAGCATCGCTTTGTATGGAGCCGAGACACGGGTCCTTAGGAAAGAGAAGAATACAGAGGATAAAGTGGTCAAATCAGGTGACTAATAAAGAAGTTCTAATACGAGTAAATGAAAATAACTATTGGGGAGATGGTTCTACAAAGAATGGCCAAATGTGTGGTCCACATTATGAGAATGAATGTCTTATCGAGTAATGTCAGAGAAGGAAATATGGAGGGGAGAAGGAAACCAGAAAGACTAAGAATGCGTCTGATTTGATTACCTCTGACAAGGAAAAAAGATTAAGTTCCAGGATCTAAAATAGGAAGCTGCAAAGAGGACATCATTTTGACAGGGCAACAGACCTATTGAAAGACAGAACACCTAATAATACTAATTTCAAATTTGTTTTATTTTATTTTATACATTTAATTCTATTTTAATTTAAGAGAAAAAAGTTTTTTTAATGTAAATAATATTTAAATTGTAAGGTTTCAAAAGTGGCTTTACATAATATTTGGAAGTTTCTGAGAAGCCTGCTACAGATCACCTTAGATTTAAAAAGCTTGAGCTGCTGCAAGTTGTGAGAAAGCTTATTATTTGGAAAAACTCAGTATTATGCGAGTTTGTTTTCTTAATCGGAGTTACAAACACTCAACTAAATTATTTTTCCTGACTTATTAAGAAATAATTAATTTTAATTAAATTAATTTGAGCAATAAAAAACCATAAATGTAAATCTTCCTTCCAACCCAAAATAACAGTTGTTTACAAACTTGAGGTTTTTTACCGGGTTAATAAGGAAGTCTTTATGAACCTCTAATCGATACAGTTTATATTCAAATTATATATATATATATATTTGAAGAGACCTCATATTTTCAGTGAGTAAAATTTGGATGAAGTGCAAAACAATTCCAAGTAATAATTTGAAACATTCTACCATTCTAGTTGTCTTCAAAGTGCTCATGAGTGAACATCATTAGGTCATTTGTTTCAGAGAGATTTACCTCAAATAAATATACTCAAAAAATTAAACCCATCTTTATCTTGATATTATAGATTTTTGCCTTCATAAATGACAAGATAAAGCTATAACAAATTAAATTTCTAAAATTATCCATTAATTTTTTTAAAAAAGAAGTAAAATAGTAGAATATTAGCTTTTGAAATGGCATCAGTGAAATTTATATTTAAAAAAAATTGATTTAAGTTGTCAAAACTACCCTTACACAATTCAATAAAAATTAACATATTCTGTGTTCATAAAAAGCTTAGGTCTCAATCAATTAATGAAGAAAAAAAAGATAATAAAAAAATTGTTAGTGCCCAAACACAATAACATATGTTTAAAAAGAAACTGCATGAAAAGCTGCCCCTCTTTGGCATCCCCTTGGCAACTAGTTTAGCACCCTAAACGTACAGAAACCTGTACAGCTACTACGTGATAACAGGATACAACACCACTTTGGCTAACAAGTCGTAATCTACACTAACAAAATATTACTATGATACATGTAATCTCTCATATAATTTTAGGGAGTAAAATAGACTCTAGAAATAACCATTAATAAATATACGTATATTCTCTTTAATTAATGTAAATGGCAGTAGACTAGTCCTTCAAGTACATTCAGGTAGGGCAAGTATTCGGAGAGAATAGGGCAAACCACGGTAGTATACAAACATTCACATTCGCTTAGCTCTGGTTCAAGGCGTGACAAAACACTATCAAACTGAAATACAAATGAACAAGGCTTTTTTATTTTTTGATGATTCTATTTCATTTGTGGAGTGCTTCACTTGTAATATATTTTAATTAACAATAAAAATGCTATAAACGAGACATGCTGATGTGAATACATGTCTGTAATATAATTCTTCAATTTGGTAATAGCATGGGTTTGTTTACCAATTAATGTGATCTAGTTTTAAAAGTACACACCTTTATACTTTCATGTGTGTCATATTTGTAATAATATAATTCGGCAAACTAAATTACTGCAATTGAAATGGTCCACCTTCAATAGTTACTTTTTTTTTCTGGACATGTTTTAAAGATTTTTTGATTTGTGTTGAGCACTACTGTACTATATTTACACTGTGAGATGAATTTAACATAATTATTTATTAATAACTAAATTTTGTAACCCCAAAAATGATTGAGAGGAAGTGTCAAGTATTAGGCCAAGGTTTCGAGACACATTAAACAATTCAACCTTTTTATCCTAAATGAAAATTGAACACAAGCCACTGCTTACAGCCATCTGCCAATCAGGGAATGATGCAATTATTTTCAAAATGGATAGTAAATAAAGATAAAATTTGGCATGAACTCTCACTAAGCCATTTAAGTTGACGTGGATTTGCCCTACCTCCGCCAGTTTAACAAATCACAAAGAGGATTTAGATATGAAGAACGCAGTCAAGACTATCTTCCAAACATTCTCTCGTCAGATCATTTTAGATAATTTATTAAGGGTTTCCGATCTGAAACAAGAAAAGCAAATGTTACTACACTACTTAAGTTTTATAAACATTACAACATGTTGTCTATTGTAAATAAAACACAATAACTATTGTAAATTTAACAAAAGAGGAAATCTTGCAACATACTTTAAAAGGAGCTTTTTTAACACCATGGCTCACTATCCATTTGCGTTATATATTTATGTACTAATCAAGCTACTAGATTTAGGGACTAGGAAGGTTACATTTAGAGAAAATGTACACACATTTGCATGAAGAGAGAGTGGATGACCATTTTGTAAAAAAAAACCTCAGTACACCTGACTGAGGTTGAAACCTCAATCTCCACATCATCAGCAGTATAGTCTACTGCGAGAGTAGTGTGTTAAACCATGTGGCCACCAAAGTGGGTTATTTGTTATGATATAATTTTGCAAAAAATAAATAAGTCAGAAAATGTGAAAGTTCATTTTGCTAATACTATGTATATTTAATTTTAAACTAGGGCTGGACGGGAAATTATAAAAATGATGCTATAGAGTTACATCCTGTTTCCAGCTTGTGGTAAGTTGTTTATTCAATCTATATATTTTCTCCTACCGGCTTGCTAGCCCTGTCGTAGCTTCATATGCCTTATAATCTAACTTAAGACTAGGACAGGCACAACATCCAGTTCCCTGGCTGTTAATTTATCACTGTGAAATGGTAAACTCACATTCCACCAATGATAAATTATTTGGCCGTGCCGGGAATCAAACTCGGGGCTTTTAGCTCAATGGGCAGACATGTTACTGATGAGCTAAGGTGTCGAATACATCCCATGTAGTAATGATAACAACAACAACAAGATTGAAATGTCCCTTTCATATAAATACAGGTTGTCTACTGACTTGGAAAACAAAAATTAGTGACTTTTTGGTGAGATTTTTTGACCCCAAAATTCCTTCGGTAAATGGTTGAACATTATATTGGTCCTTTATGCTGGTCGCTACTAATTCAAGTATTTATTTTCTTCATCAGTTAGCCAGAACTTTCTGAACAAACATCTACCAGTTATCTTTTTACACCTTAAACTTGACCTACAAAATCTTTGAATATCCGGGGAAAAAAATGGATTTTTGTTGGCAACACAAAAATTTGAAATAAATTTAATATTTTATGTGCCCCTAGGACAACAAAAACCCTCGTAATATATATTAAAAAAATAATACACACTAGCAAACCTGAACAAAAATTGCGCTATATTTACATAAAACATTTTTTGGCTCTTGGTTTTAAATTTTATAATTTTATTTCTAAAGAACTAAGTCCTCAATTGTACATTTGAACCAATAGAAAAAGATTAATATTGGGTCCACAAGGGCCAACACTTTGTATTAAAATTTCTACTTCTGGTTAAACTTTCGCTGTTTTATTAGGGGTTTAACATCTTATGGTTATCACACTGCTCTTAAATTCCTTATTTATAAATTTAGACAAATAAAAAAATTAAATATTGACTATTAAGTCAAAAACGATAGAGATAGATCATTGCTGTACAAACATTTACCCTAAGAGAATAAAGAAAAATGAATATAAGCTTTTTGAGAGATTTACTTATTTACTTACTCCATGGCATTAGATAATTAATGCGTTAAAACTTTAGTATCTCTTTACAATTGCTGCTCACAAGATTGTATTAATATATTTGGATTATTTGCCAATATCTCAGAAACTATTGGTTTTATAAAAATATTTTTTTATTTTTAATAGTATTACAACTTTGCAACAATAAGTTATTTAGTATTTCAAATAGTTGCAGGGATACGGAAATTTCCGCTTCTGTAAAGTACCGTACCCTAAAAGTCATTTTCATGGGAAAATGAAAATCGCCATTTTATCAAAGCCTAGATAAGAATTTTAATCAAAATTATTAAAGCCAACCCGCCTCGGTGGTGTAGTTGGCTAACGCGCTAGACGTGTTGAGCTCGACTGCTGAGGACGGGGAGATCGAGGTTCAAATCTCGGTCGGGTGAACTGGGGGTGGTTTTTCATAAATGGTTTTCCACTCTCCCTCCACGCAAATGCTGGTTCAATTCTTCTTATTCAACCTACCCAATTCCTAATCCTTTAGCGCAATTAGTACTTAAAGCATATAACCCAAACGGGTAGTAAGACGCGGTGCTAAATAATAATAATAACACATTAAAGCCAATTTTGAAAAAAGCAATCTTTTCTCTTTTCACCCTTTAGTAAACTACCCTTAATTTTAGGGTTAGATATCCAGTTCCAAAGCCCCATTGGGGCAACACTATGAAAACCCTGGATACCAAGTCTTAGCACAATTGGTAAAATAGTTAAGGCTCTACTCCGAGATACAGACAGACCGAAATTAAAAATAACTTCATCAAAGTCTAGAGTTAAATTGTTTAGACGATCATAATACTTTCTCTACCCGTAAGTTAGCGATAAAGTAGAAATCAACATATTTGGAATAAAATTAAATTAGGTCCTTAGCGACTGTAAACAAATATGAAGGCAATATTGGTTTTGCACTGTAGTTGATATATCAACTACAGTGCAAATCATGTGATGCAGAATATATAGGTCTTACTACAGGTTCTCTCAGACAGCGAATGAACAATCATCGTTTTGACACAAACCACAAAGATCCGGACAAGCCTGTACCCATCCATGTTGGTACCCACAACCAGGACTTTCAAACCTGCTACCCCACCAAAATATTAAGAGTATTAAGAGTATTTCCCAAACAGTGCGACAGTTCTCAACTTAAGACAGTGGGAACTGGCCCACCAATGGATTACCAAATCAAGATTACCACCAGGCCTCAACAGAAGATAGTTTCTTTCTTTCTATAAGATTAACATTTTTCAAATTATTATTATTATTATATTAAATAGGCCTATATAAATACTAGCCATAGTCAAGGAATTTATCTTTACTCCCAAAACAGTTGGCACAATGTGTTTATAACAGTTTTTATTGGAATTTAAAACAGAGTAGTCCAGTGTTTGTGTTATCTATACTTTCTTCTTTGTGTTTGATAAAGGCAACAATGACGAAATGTTATACTATTTGTGTTAAAATGTGTGTGCGACTAGTTCTAATACAGAAGACAGAAGACAGAAGAAAGGAAGAAGAAGTCACCTTTGTGCATTGGATTTTTCCCAAATTTTTCCTCTTTCCTAATATGGGCTTTCTTTGTCAAATTTACTATTAGTAGTTTATTTTCCCTTTTTCTTTACTATAAAGGCCAAGTTATAAAAGTGACAAAGGCAATCATTACCAGATCTAAGCATCAGTTGGGGCATCCATGCCGCAAATGATGGCCTTCATTACACTAGCAGCTACTAGAGAAGCATATGGCTGCCATTCCTTCCTCCTGGTACCATCCTTATAGTCAGCAATCCCCCGTAGGATCACAAAGCTGTCTCGGCAGTTGCCTATCACAGAGTCCACAACAGCATCGAACTCTGAGTCAAAAGCAAGGGTCCCAAATTGTGAGGAGAACTGTTGGCGTAGCTGGTCCTCTCTAGCGACGGCTCGTCCGGACGCTATGGGCGCCAGATACAGCCTTGGGCAGCCCTCTTGTCTGCAACAACAAACATTCATCACATTTAATATCCGTTTAGGGGGCAGATTTGTACCTAGATTCCTTTTTTATTCTTATGTCTTGAAACACAGGCTTTTGAAATGAAATTTAAAATCATTTTAGGTGATTGCGAAGATAATTTGATGATTTATAGTTCCTAATGTACAAAAGATAGGCTTGAAATGACTTTTTCTCTCTCTGTCTCGTTTTGAAAACTATCTTGGAAATACCTTGCATACCAATACTCTGTACGTCCAATAAGTCTGTTCTCATATTTTTCTTATCCATCCGGTGACTCACAGATCAGCGATATCCCCTCGTGTCCTTCCTTAAGATAACAGTTTCTTTTCGTATAGCGCACTTGCTATTCGTAAACAAGAGCCAAATGCCTACTCCACATGGATGTTTGTAGTAAGTAGGAACAATTCTTGGGTCTGGTGGTACAGATTCAGGCATAAGAGACTGGTGACAAAGTGTCAGTTTAGTCAGCGGTTGTGCATTTTTCAGAGCATCAATGTAGTTTATTGGAATAAATCGAGAATGACTAAAAATAAATTGTGTAGAAGTTTATTATTCTGGGAACCTTCATGAAGTGACACAGATTTAGAGATAATGAACTTGTATCATGCAGAAGATAAGGGGAGCCCTGAAGATGGCCTCCGGCTAATTTGGCACAGCCATAATCTACAACGGTTTTTAAATTTGCAACAAAAACCTGGCTGGAAAGCGATGTCAAATATTGCAGACATATTGCATAAGGGAAAACTACATCGCTTCTAGAGGTTGAGAGAAGCTTCTGACAACATGAAATCATTTTGTCAGACAAAATAACTATATTTACACATGATAATATTAAGAAGTATTTGGTAATTAATTTGTGTTTATATCAAATATATAAAAGGTTTTATTGGGTATTTTGGTGTCTAATTTTACTATTACTATTATAGTGCCTATGTATGTGTCTATATTTATTCTTTTAAGTGCCTATTTGCATGCATTAAAAATAATTAGTGTATAAATTCACCTCCTTGTCATGAAAGATACTGATAATAATAGGTAACATACAAAAACAGTTTCATACTACCCATCATGGCACAAATTCGTTAAAACATGAGTTAGAGGCACAACTCTTCTGGCTTTCTTTGAAAACTAAGGTCATCTTACATGTAATGACACTAATAAAACTTACCGCTTAAAATTACAAATTTTGATTAAAATATGTGAAATAAAGTGCATTGTGCATAAACAATTTGTAATAAATAAAATGATAGAATATAAAGAAAATATTAGAGCACACATAAAAGTAAAAACACTAACACATATTTACACAAACTTCAATATCTCAATGCTATAATAATGTTTCTACTTTTATTTGTGCTCTACTATTTTCCTGCTAATCTCATTTTATTTATTACAAAACATTTTAATCAAAGTATACGTTTACAATAAATACAGGTACATTAAACCGTAAACCTACTATGGAAGAGCAAATGTATTTCACATTAAGATTTGTTTGTTCTAAATCATAAAGATAAGGTGCCTAAAAATAAACTATTATTTATTAATTATTACACAATCTAAATTTAAACATTTTCTAATCATAACAGAATCATTATCTATCATTTAGTTTGTGTGGGTGTGTTTAGATGACTATATTAAAAGAAAACATATAAAAAATGCATTCATACATGTATCAATAATCCAGTGGAAACTGACTTGGGTATAAAGTACCCCATGAGCTTACTCGTGTTAAATGTACCGGTGCGCCCCCTCGAGGGGTAAGAAGATAAGAGAGAGATAGCTCATCGTATCTGCAAGCGAGACTAACGGTATTACCTCTTGGTAGCCCCCTCGAGGGGTAAGAAGATAAGAGAGAGATAGCTCATCGTACCTGCAAGCGAGACTAACGGTATTACCTCTTGGTAGCCCCCTCGAGAGGGGCAGGATGCGCCACCTCGAGGGGTAAGAAGATAAGAGAGAGATAGCTCATCGTATCTGCAAGCGAGACTAACGGTATTACCTCTTGGTAGCCCCCATCGAGAGGGGCAGGATGCGCCACCTCGATGAGATCCCTCTCTCCGATGCTCATGTACAGTTTGTCGGACTCAGGGGGTGGCTGGTTGAAGTCCTGCTCAGACTCTGGACCCAACGAGCTCAGCCCTTCCTTCAGGTATTTGAGCCACGGGATAGAGCAGTCCTCGGATTCAGACTGAATAACACACAAGAGATGGTTGGTTCAATCCCAATATTAGCATACAGGATAAACATTATGCTTTATTTTCACCACATCTCACCAACCATTCGGGTTATATATTAGAACAAATGAAGGTAGAATTATTTAAAAGAAGTATACCCACATTTACATGGAGAGAGAATGAGAAACCATTTAAGACCCCTGCTCCACCCACACCCACAATTGGCCATTCAGGCTATTTAGAGACTGACGACTTAGATTGTTCACCTAACAAAGCATGTTTTAACTTTTGTTCTTTCCAGTCGACAAACTATTAGCATCAAAATAACAACAACAAAAAACCGATAAAAAGTGGGCTGTAATCAATTTAACACTGTGATAAATGCTTTCCTCCACTAAATGAGGTTCCGCGACAATGGAGGTTTACCTTGTGGGTTGGCATAGGAAGGAAAAGGGAACAAGGTGTTAATTCCTCGAACATTTGTTGTGGTTTTAGATCAAAGAGGCCCCTTTAGGGCCTGAAGCACCGACTCACACACAAACAATGATTTATAAAGCAAAAGATGTAATCGTCATAGCAGACAACCAATGCGTACAGAGTCCCACGCAGAACTAATTCTCGAAAAGCAAACGACCTGACTTTCCCTCCCCCTTCCTTTCCCCCGCTCTCAAAAAAAAGGAGGGAAACAAAGAACAAAGAACAACTAACACATACAAACCAATTAAAATAGGGAACTAAGTCAAAATGAACTAGGTTAAACAAACTATTACACAAAGGCTAATTTACAATATTAAATATATACAGTTCAGAGACTGAACAACTTTACTACATTAGTTCTTAGGTTGCTTTAGAAAAAAATATATATATATTTATAAAATATAACTTATTTTGCTATAATGAATACATTTTAACATTTACTTAGGTGATAAATTAGTCTGTAGTGTGGTTGTTAGGTTTGTAATAAAACTATCCTGGGATAGTCCCACAAAAAAAGGAGTATGAAAGATATAAGTAAATTGTATACAAAATCTTTATAAAAAACACTTATTTTAAGATCTGAAATTTCACATTTTGTAGGATCTCAACCATCCTTAAGACTTTAGGGATTCGAAGATCCGTTCCTTGCTTGGCGCTTGACAAAGTAATTTGAAGATTCAAACTTACACATTACACACAGTCACTGGCGGCAACACATATATTTTGTCTAAGGACTTTCTGTCAGATAAAATATTCGCTCTCAATTCTTGACATGTTGTAGTTGATGCTTTTGTGAGGCTTTTATTAAAAAAAAAGTGCTACCGTCATACTCCTGTACAAACATTTCAAATAATTAAATTAATGTAAATGGGACAGGTAAGGTTTAATTCAAAGGAAATGTAGCTGAATTTGTGTGGAAGATGAGTGAAACAACCTCACTACACACAGCTGGGAGTCAAATCTAGACCCCTCTTTATCAGTAAACCAGACAAGAGTGACATCTCGGTCCATATGATCATAAATGTGGGTAATAAATTATGTTATGAAATAAAAGAAACCATATGAACAATGGATGTTCATAGACAAGATTCTTGTGAGTGTACCAAATTTTGATAAAATCTAATGAAAAATATTTTGCAATTTTCATTTAGCTTTGGAAATTGTTTTCATAACTTTAAAGATGTATACTGGGTTCAAACCTTGGATTAGATACAGGAGGACAATAGTACTTCTATTATAAGAATCTCTAACTTTTTCAAGATTTATAGACAATATCTTTTCAATTTATTGCTTTAAATTTTATCTAGTTTAATAGTTTTGAAGGGTAATTGTAGGAAAATACAAATATATAAAATGACCAATTACTAGATACATGCAAAAGGTGATGTTATTTTTAGGGGAATGGTGTTTTTTTAAAAAAAAGTGATGATATTATAAGCTGAAAGCGATATTATTTATGTAAATACAAGTTTAATGAGAATCTTTAAAAAAAACTAGGATAAAATTGTGTACATTTTTCGTTCATAATATGTTTTTAACAATTTATTAACATATTTGTAGAAAAAAAAAATTTCATGCTTAGTAATATCAAACTCTATATTTCAATTTCTTTACCATCAAGTCTTGCAAATAGCAATATTGAAATAATTGATTATCAATTGAGGCTTAGACCAAACAATAACAACACCAAAACATGTCGTCATAGAGGACTAGACTACTATCAAATAGGGAGAAGGGGATAAAAATAAGAAGATATAATTTCGCCAAACATGACTGCCTATAGCAAGGTCCATGTATATTAATGTCCTTGCTTTGGCCTAGCGTGGAATCTTTAAGCCTGAAAACAAAGGATAGATTTATAAAAATTTAAGTATTGTGGTGTGCAAAAGTATAAATTGTGATTTTTAATGTTAACCTCAGAAGAAATAAAACACCTAAATACCCTGAAAACCCTCATTTTTCCTGATATCTGTTTTATATCTATAAAATAAGAAAATATTGATACTCTCCGTGTGAACAGTAGCCCTGGCATAGCATTATCGCCAGTGTTACCACGTTGAAAATTATATTGCATGATGTGGTATTTGCCAAATTACAAATAAATTGTCTTTATCTAGAAAAAAAACTTAAATTTGTTTTATTCATGTGAAAACAATAGAATTTGTGTAAAAATTTGTCCTGTCACAAACGCAAATTTTGCATGTCCCTACTAATTGCCTATAAGCTAAATGCTGTTGTATTTGCAAGAAGGTACAGGAAAGAGCGATATGAACAATTGAAAGGAACAAACACAATATGTATTTTACAAAGAAGAGAGTTAATGGCAGCCTCCTGAAGATAAGAAATTGCTACCACCCATACCCTCATTTCATTCTATCAAACGTCATCAGTAGGTAGTGTGAAATGCGTGATATCTTCCTGAAAGAGGAGACCAAAAAACATAAAGGAAAGAAAAAGGAAATTCGTTAAAAATGATAGGATGTATTTATAGGAACATAAAAGGTCAAACACAGGAAATTAACATTGAATGTGATTTCTACACACATGTATAAATTATTTATGTTAAAAAAAATAGCACTAACTTGAACTTTAAGTTTGACAGCTATCTCTTGCAGACCTAGGTTGGCGGGGCTGTAAGCCTTGGTTTCAAACTCGTATGTTCCTGCTCCTGTGCTCTTGGTGTTCTCACAGTAAACATACACATACCTGGTGACAAGTAACATCATTCATATAGAGAACACACATAGGAGAGTTGAGTTCATTAGTGTCAGATTGTCTAAACTCACTAGCACTGGAACCAAGGCCATAGCCAGGCCACAATTATATAGGGAGGGTGGGGGGTGAACTAGCCCATGAAAGTTAGGGATGTGGGAGTCCTTGAAAATTCTAGTTCGAGTTGAGTTTCATATATCTTGTATAAGTAATGTTCTATACTACTCGAACTCGAAAAAAAGCAATGTTTTCATTCAAACTTAACTCGACATGAAAATTGACTACATGCACACCATTACTAAAGAAAATATTTTTCCACCCTGGAATAAATTTCCCCCAATTTATATTTAGGTTCACTCCCCTCTTATATTTTCGAATATGGAATGATTAAGGCAGGGTGAAAGGGGGCGTGAATAGAGGCCCGTGTTTTCTAAGTTTTAATAGCAAAGCATTTTTTTAAATAAAAATTAATAAAACGATTCTCCAGCAGAAACAATGAGTTTAATTTTCTTCACATGATGACCTGAACAATTCTTTAATATTTGTCAAGGTTGTCTTGAAATTTGATGAAGACTTTTTCTCTTCATTTAAAGCTGGTATGTTCATGACAGTTATTCAACAAATGTCGATATCACCATGTGTAGAAAATTAAACTATATGATTTTACTGAAGCAATATTTAATTTAACTTGGCCAAAAAAAATTGGCTATAAGAATTGCATAATATTGGCCTTTTCTCTCACCACAAATTTCAAATAGCTCACAAGGGCAAAGAATTGTAATTTAAAAAAGCAGGCGAAGACTGTTCTAAATATCTTCTAAGGACATGAACATTTCACAAAGATTCTGAGGGAAGACAGTCCAAATAAATCTTTCAGGAATATAATTTCCAGAAAAACTCCAGGCAAGGACCTCTCCAATAGTGGTATCCAATTGTTAAATAACAATAACAATAATAATAATTATTATTGTTATTATTATTATTATTATCACCGCGTCTTACTACCCGTTCGGGTTATACGCACTTACGCTAATGTGTAATAGTAGGGTGATTGCGAGATGAAATGAAGGACCTACAGTTTAACGTGGAGTCCGAACCACGGTGGAGGCCTGGCATTCCACACATTCACAAGATGTCTTGTCAGAGGTGAAGGAAGGGTTTGGTAATCAGATAAATCTGTGCCGGGACCTAGGATTGAACCCCAGACCTCAGCACAGAAGTCTGACACCTTACCCCTAGACCACCAGGTCACCCCAATTGTCAAAGGTTAGGCCTGGAGGAAAGGGGTCAGGTCCCTCAAAGCAACTTTTTGTTTATCCCGGCGCACCTCTACACCAGTGGTTCTCAAACTTGTCTCTCTCACTGAACAGTATATCTCCTCGCGATAAAGTGCGGCACACCAATTGTTTGGGTTGGCAGTACTACGTCAGACACATATAGGTTGTCAGCCCTATAACATAACCATTCTCTCTGAGTGTATTGTGAGAGTTAGTTGTCTAGTGGATGTTTGATGGTTTTGAAATTAGTGAATACATGTTGTATTTAAATTTTGTGTTGATTTCTGGTATGGTTTTAATGTTAAAATAGATAAAATTTTGATAAACAGGAAAAAAAAAATCCCTAATGAATCTGTGGACTATCAAAGTGGAAATGAACATGAAAACAAACAAGTTGCAAGCGTGAGTTACATGCAATCTTCTCTGCAGGCAGTACCACTCGCAAGAACAACAACAATTACCTGAACTATGGATTCACGTATGCTGGCTCTGAAAACTGTGAATGTGTGGTGTGTGGGACAAATCTTGGTAATAAGAGCATGGTTACAAGTAGATTAAAACGACATTTAAATACAAAACACATCATTTGACTGGAAAAGACCGTTTATTATCATCTGGTGTAAAACCAGCAAAATATATGGAAAAAAGAACTATCGCTGAAAAAGCCCAATTAGTCAGGTTTAAAATGGTTGAGATGGTAACAATGAAGATGCAGCTTTACATCATTGCTGAGGATTTGATTTTGCCTGCATGAAAACAAATTGTTAAATTAATTTTAGTAGACGTAGCTGAGAAAGAAGTATCTTTAGTACCATTGTCAAATGATACAATTTCTCGTCATATTGATGACAAGTCTTCAGATATTGTGAAAAATGTACGATGGGTGAATATTCACCCTTTAGCTGGATGAGTCATCCGACATCAGCCAAAAAGTCTTGTATTGAGCTACATCAGATTTGCTGACAATAATGAAATCATTGAACAATTTTTTTCAAGCACAAAATTACTTAGCACGTCAACCAGATTAGATATATTCAACTCCATCTCAAATACCTTAGAAAACAATAGGCTATGCTAGGAAAAATGTGTTTCTGTCCGTGAAGATGGTGCACCAGCAATGAAGGGAAGATTTACAGGTTTCATTGCAAGACTAAAACATCAATTTCCGAACGTAGGATCCACTAATTGCTTCATACATCGTGAGGTTCTAGTGGCAAAACCTCTCCCAGCGGAACTTGACCCTGCCCCCCCCC
>CABFOV010005879.1:0-14355 GCA_902141375.1 Timema poppense
ACAATCACCCTACCATTACACATTAGCGTAAGTGCGTATAATCCGAACGGGTAGTAAGACGCGGTGCTAATAATAATAACTTAAGTTGGAAACCCCTGTTTTAGATCATATGGCCAAGTGTTCATTTAATTGGTCCTTTTAATAATGGAAACAGACTCGGTCAGAATCTTACTTGTGAAAATTTAGTGTTGTATTTCTTCTTTTTTAAAAAAAAAACTATCTTTAGTTCTAATATAAATACAATGTTAGGAACAATATTTAACTCCATGCAATACAACCTCACCGCATTTCGTTGACAAGTAGCGGGAAAACAACCGTGACAGGCTGTGTTTATTTTTTTTTCTCACAGTGGTACTACAGCTGAATACATCCGATGAAGCCATCTTGTCTGGAGGACCTTTGAAAGGGAACTACATCTTCGCCCAGCTGCACTTTCACTGGGGTGCCAACGATTCTATCGGCAGTGAAGACACTATCAACAACCATACGTATGTCCATAGAGATATGTATACTCGGAGACAAACAAAACACAAGACAGAGTTTTACATTTCAATCTTGTTATTGTCAAATTGTGGGACTTGTTTGAATTATTATTATTTTATGAGATTAGAAATTTAAAATTCGATTTTATAAAATACAAATATATAACTATTCTTACACTTTGTAGGAAATGTATTGTGCCAATGACGGTACTCTTTATAAACGAATAGATGGTATTAAACAGCTGATTAATACATTAATACATCCTAGTAATGTTTACCAATCTTTCATCAGTCGTGTACTACCCCTTTTGGGGCCATGGCCTGACCAACTTAATACCTCCAGCTAATTACTAAAAAATAACTCATTATCTTGTAGAGTAATAACATCGGTTCCATTTTTGTTTGATCATTGTGTCTTACTACCCATTCAAGTTATACGCATATATGATAATTAATATAATGGGGTAGGGATGAGGAAGGAAGAATTTTAGAGTTAATCTACTCGCATTCGCGTGGAAGGAGAGTGGGAAACCATCCTCAATAGATACAACCGAGATTTGAACCTTGATCTCCCTGTCTTCGGCAGGCAACATTAACACAAGAGTGACGCCTTAGACCATTTGGCCATTGAGGCGGGTATGCCAAATTTTAACAATGCTTTGACAGTAAGCTAAACAAAGCCATGACGGAGGAAAAGAAAGGTTTATGAAAGTCAGTGACATCACAACAAAATATGTACTGTATTTTTTTTTCTTTTTTTAGCAGTCTGTCTTAAAACAAGTTTGGGTTATACACCTATTTATTAAACTTATGCGTATAACCCGAACGGGTAGTAAGACGCGGTGCTAATAATAAATATTAAACTTAATATTATAAAAAATATTTTTAGTGATTTATACAATTCAGTGGTCACATACCTTCCAAAATCCTTACCACACCCTTGGGGTACATGTACCACAGTTTGAGACACGGTGAATTAAATTAACTAAAATATTATATAACACATTGAAAGATTTAATTGTATCCCTTTTAAAAATAAATATTATACATTATGCATTAAAAAACCATAAAAATAAAATAAAATTGATTTAAAAGTAAATTTTAATACATTAATGAACCATTTCTTTTAGATTTATGTATCTCTTTTAAGACAAAAAAACAACCTCTTTTCATTATTCACATCCAATCTCCATTTCCTTTGTTTGGTCTTTTGTTTTATTCATTCCTTTTACACCTTTATATTTCATTGTCCTATTATTTTTTACTAAATATCTTTTTGTTCCTTCTGTGTTTCTTGAGTTCCGATAGAATGAAACCTAGGCCGGGGGATTGGGTGGTAATGATCGATTTTCTTCAAGGGGCAGCCAATACCTCTTTGTCCAGTGGCAGCAGTGTAAAGTGTGAACTGTGTTCTTCTTTTCATTATATAAGCCATATTGTGTTCGTTCTCTTTTAAGTGTTTTTATATATCTTTCATAAATATACCGGTATCTTAATATTAATTAATTTTGATAATACATTATTGAACTAGTACAAAACATTAATAATATTATGTATCCAAGCACAATACAAACAAATCATATAATGTATTAAACGTATTAAATTATGAATCGAACCAGAGACTTTATGTATATATTTGGTGACTTTTATTTCCAGGTTTCCATTAGAACTTCATTTGGTTTTCTTCAAGCAGGATTACGTAAGTTTCAACCATGCTCTCGACTTCAAGGATGGGCTTACAGTTCTTGCTGTGTTTTTTGAGGTAACTACAGTTTGATTTAGATAGGAGATAACTTTTTTTTATTTACATCTATACACATCACTAAAATAATCTTTATATAGAACATATGTTAAGTCATGTGATCTTCTGTTTGTAGTTTAGTAATAATACTTAGTCTGCATTGAAAATATACCAGTTACTATAGTTATTGTTAATCTTAATTTAAGTGTTTGAGCCAATTTTAATTTTCAATTTTAAACGCTCCATATAATAAGTAATTTTTATTTGTTATGTTTAACAATGGGGTTTCTCAACACCTTAACCCAGTTTGTAGCATATCTGTCTACTGAGTAAACAGTACTAGGTTCAATTCTCAGCATGGCTGAAAAATGAATTATTAGTGAAATGTGGGTTTTTTGCCTTTCCCAGTATTCAATTAACGGCTGGGTGTTATGTCTGTTCTATATTTAAGTTAGTTTATAAGTTATGTACTGATATATTCAGTCAGTTCAGAAATTGTATGTAAAATACATCAAATAAGAAAAATTAATAATGAAAATCTAATTGATTAATTATGCATGGAGAGTGAGATTAAAAGAAAATGTACCTAATTTTTAAGACAAATAATTTAATCTGTTAGGTATAAAAGGCCTGCAGTTTTATCCTTTTTGTATTTATAAATTTCTCTCATCATCCGCTGTTTATAGTTTTATGTGACTTAGTTTCTCGATCGTACCAGGTATACGGCGACGATAACGATATCTACTCGGACATTGTGAGTCACCTGCCCCGGGTGGTAAACCCTGGAACCAATGCCCGACTGAAACGACCAGTCACCTTGGACTCCTTGTTGCCGAGCATTCGTCACCTCTATTTCACTTACGAGGGCTCTCTCACCACCCCGCCTTGCTCCGAGGTGGTGACGTGGATAGACTTCAAGCAGCCCATACTGCTGTCCGCCAGACAAGTACGTTTTCATCCCAAGTGCTGTTAATTAAATATTCCTCCCCTATAGTACATTATTTCTGAATCACCCAGCGCTGTGATATGTCTCAACAAGAATCATGATTGATTGATTGAACAATTAATTAATTAACGGTGGTCACAGGTCTCGCGCCGATCGCACAAGCTTCCTCCACTCCATTTTTCCCTGAGCCCTATCCCGCCAGACCCTGCTCGTCGAGATTTATAACCACATCGGCATTCCATCTTGTTCTAGATAATATATATCTTTTTTGATAGTAGTAGATCTGATAAACAAATTAACGCAGATTTTGACATGATGTCATGGACTTAAATAAACCTTTCTTTCCGTCTGTCACAGACAGATTTGTTTTAGTTTACCACTGAAGCTTTATTAAAATTTAGAACCATCAATAATACTCTAGAAAATAGCAGGTTTTTTTATTCTCTTTTTTTCCCGGCGAAGCTATGGAAGGGGTACATTGGTAATCCTGTGGTCTCCTAAGGGGTAAAACACTAATAAAAGTTTGGAAAACATATTTATAGAATATTTAACAATAAAATTAATTATTTAATCCAGAAGGTAGGAATAAGGAAGGTAGCTTTAAGGGAAGACACCCGCAACATTATAATGGGAGAATCACTTTCTAAGAAGGAAAGCCCATCCCACAAATCTGTGATTTGAACCTTGACCTGCAAGGCTACAGTGACTAAATGCAATGTTAGTATACATATTGGACTGCTCGGCCATCCTTAAATTTTATTTTCACTGCATTGGTACCTAAGTTGATTAAATGCATACATTAATCACGCTAAAGGAATAAGGATGAGGAAGGTGGAGTTATTTATTTTATAGGAAATATACCTTCATTTGTTTGGAGGTAAGAGTGGACTACCTAGGAAAAATCATCTTCAGAATGCCCGACCTAGATTCAAACCCCAACCTTCCCTTCGGTGGCAATCCAGTTTAATATACAACCGATGATGTGGGTTTGTGGGTATTCCTTAGAATTATTTGATAAGGTTGAATTGCAGATAACACAAGAGTTAGTAAAACAAAAAATCTGGTTTTACTACAAGGAATGTAGCAGCAGAACAGACATTTTGTTTCTACGTGAAGTAATCACCATTTAACCAAAAATAAATTCTGCAAAGTATTTACAGTTTTAAAAATGGCAAATGAATATGGGAATTAGTATTTTCCTGGATATGTGGATGGATGTGTGACATTATTAAACAATATGAGATGTGAAAAACTATGTCTTTTAATTCAAAATAGTTTGAGATATTTTTATCAACTCAATTTTTAGCGGTAAATAAAACAACAGAAAGATGTGTCAGGCATACTTCAACACTGTTCACTCAAAATTATAAATGAATAGTAAGTTGCACAGGACATAGTAGAACTTTACGGAGAACATGATTTTGGTGAAACATTTTATTTTGTCTGAGAATCTTTGTCAGAGTAAATTTTGATAAATTCACTATATTCAAAATGTAAGTTAGTCTATTAAAACCTACCTTGAGAACAAATAAGTATATAATCTCAACATGACTTTATTTCTCGTATTCCATTGACACTCCGTTAAAACGCTCAATTCGAATTTCCAGGTAAACGCTTTCCGCAAACTGCGCTCCGAGGAAGGTACCCTCACCCAAAACTTCCGGCCGGTGCAGCCGCTGAGTGGGCGGCTGATCCATTTCAATGTCGCAGACGATCTCAGCAGATCAGGAGAATCTTCCGTGCTGAGGAGTGTCCCGGTAGGAGCGCTGTGCATAACCGCGGCGGTCCTGACTTTGCAAGCAATGTACTCGAGGTGAAACGTCAAAACACAGCTGCGGTTCTTCGTTTAGGAGAGTCCAGCGAGCTATCGTACCTGACCCCCTCCACACAATGCTCGTGTTCAAAGTGTAAGACAATCCAAATTGCTTCTCGATATTAATTTGTAACAGTAAATAGGTTTTAAGATCTGATTGTAGTGTTGGAGAAATTATCGGCAAACTTTATTTAGGTATTATGATGGCTGAAGAAAAAGTTGCATTTATAGATGAACATGTTTTGTTTATACTTTTAGAAAAACCAAATGTAGATGTGTCAATATTAATGTTATTTTGTAAACAAATGGATATGTTTGTATTTCACTGAATGTAAACTTTTCTAAGTGAATCATTGTCAGCTACTTGCTTTGATTAATTATGTTGCAGAGTTTGAAATTTGTTGAGTTATGGTTCACAGTAGATTTTTTAATCTAAGAAACCAACATATATTTGTGAAAAAGGAGTAATAACAAATAAGTGCCCCTAAAAATTGCCTACAAATGATTACAAAAATAACAATTTTATAACCAAGTCATAGAAACTTAATAGCTCTGGGTGGTGTGAATTAGAATGTGTTCGGAAAGACTGATTTAAGATTTGACGGGGAGAGTCATAAAAATTGAATCACCTTAATTAATGAAGCTCTGTAATTATTTACATCGTTACCATTTTTTATCATTCATGAGATGATTAAACTTACAGTATTTATCATAATTCTTATCAAATATTATTATTTTTTGTGTAAATTAATCTTAAATGGGACATAATAAGCGTTTAAATTTCGTAAAAATATAATTTCATAAGATGAAAAAAGTAATTATGTATTAAACTTAGTTTTAAGAATGTTACACGAAAGAGAAATAACTGTGCCATGTAAATAATTAGTTCAGTATTTAAGTGCACAGCGAAGAAATGTGCTTGTTTTGCATGATATTGTTCTAAGGTAGTATTCACAATAACGACAACATTTATAGTGTTTTAATAATTGTGTACATTAAGTGTACAACCCACTTGTGATGGCGACAGTAAATAGAGAGGTGAACACAATGCGCTCGATGGACTTAATTGGCTTGGGCTATGCGTCATTGTACGAGTTTTAAAACAAATGAGCGCGCTCTATGAACAAAAAAGTGTGATATTATTACATTTATTACAGGTAGTATTAACCCTAGTACTAAACGAAAATTACTAACAATTTAGTGTTTAAATTAAAAATACATTTTAACACCCAGGTTAATAACCAGTAGATATAAAAAGGGTATTAAGGTGAAAGTGCAGTGCACCCACATTAGTAAGCAGTGAATATGGAGAAATCACAACACCTTAAACCGTGTGACGACCTATGTCTGTATGTGGAAAAAAGTATAATGTCAAATTGTCCATATTAACTTATTCTCAAAAATAGCCAACAATAAACCTGCCAGGAAAATAAATGAGTATTATATTTAAATAAATAAGGGAATAAAACTATTTATTTGGGGTGTCCAAAACTTCCAAATGTTGCCTTCAGTGTGTTGCTATAAATTTACATAGTGAACTTTGTTCACCCCTATTATTTATAGTAAAGAACACTACAGATATATTTAGTCAAAATAGGTTGTTTCCAACCATACCAGAGTTTTACCCCAATTTTTGTCTTTGAGATCAATACCACCCCCTCGATAACCTACGAGCATTAATATCTCAATTTTTAAATTATTATTATTCTTGCTGAATCTTACTACCAGTCCAGGTTATCCGGATTTAATTACACTTGTGGGGTAAGTAGAGCTTAGAGGAAATGTACCTTTATTTGCAAAGAGAAAGACAGGGGGGGAGGAAACTGTTTAGGAAAAGTCACCCCCAGTAACCCTTGATAGGAATTTGCATCCCGATCTCATCACCGACAAACAAAACAAGCACGACATTAAGGCCCGTATGCAAGGACGTTGCTGAGCACGGCCAGAGTACAGCCAGAGTATGAGCCTCGTGCTAGTACGATCTATGACGCAATATCTTGAGTCTCGCCAGAGTCTGGTCCCAGGCTGGCTCAGGCTATACTCTGCCCGTACTCAGAGGATATTTCCACAACATGGCACATAGACAATCGATACAGCTGTTTTCACGACAGGCCTCGTGCTCTACTAGTGCTCAGGCTATACTCTGCCCGTACTCAGAGGATATCTCCACAACATGGCACATAGACGATCGAGACAGCTGTTTTCACGACAGGCCTCGTGCTCTACTAGTGCTCAGGCTATACTCTGCCCGTACTCAGAGGATATTTCCACAACAAGACACATAGACTATCGAGACAGCTGTTTTCACGACAGGCCTCGTGCTCTACTAGTGCTCAGGCTATACTCAGGCTATACTCGGAGGATATCTCCACAACATGGCACAAAGACGATCGAGACAGCTGTTTTCACGACAAGCCTCGTGCTCTACTAGTGCTCAGGCTATACTTTGCCCGTACTCGGAGGATATCTCCACAACAAGACACATAGACGATCGAGACAGCTGTTTTCACGACAGGCCTCATGCTCTACTAGTGCTCAGCCTGTACTCTGGCCATGCTCAGCATCGACCTTGCACACGGGCCTAATCCTTTGTGCTCGATTTAATTTCTATAAAATGTTTGTATGTGACAATACGAGTGTGACTAAGATGTCTCAAAAGAGAATCAACAATCAACGAGCCCAAGTGGGGCATTTTGGAAGTTATGGTAGGAGTGCCACTTGACCAAACACAAGACTATTACCGCAAACTTAGTCACCAAGTAATTGTCAGTTGCTACGCAGTAATGTTACCGTTTTTTATTAATAAGTCAATTACATTATTTTTTTATTTGTATGTGGTATTTAACGTGCACTTAATGAACTGACTGATTATATCAGCAAACGAGAATTTTTATGAGCTAGAACGAGAGGGCCTACTAATTTTGCCAGGAAAGGTATTTTCATATAGCTTTCTTGACTTTTTACACACCACAATCGACATGCAGTCGACATGTCGACATCGACACTTCCCCATCAAAGGAAGTAGTGCTAAGGACTTTTATCGCACAAGAAAATGCAGTCAACTCTGAGTGGGTTTGAACTCATGAACATTTGAGTCCTGAGGCGAGCACTATACCCCAAGACCACCGAGGTCGAAAAAAACCGCTTACACTTCTATTTTGATTTTAAACCTTCCTCTAGTCATTATGAACATTTAAAAAAAATTAAATATAGTAAAGTTATTGCCTCAACAAGCATTATGACCCCAACCTAGAACATTCAATGATCCAAAAGGGGGCCGCGACCCTCAGGTTGGTAACCACTGGTTTAAACTAAGTTGGTTTATCAGGTGGAAACACCTGCTCAGAATTTTTATTGGCCTTATAGTAATAAAAGTAAAAGGTCAAAATATGTAAAGAGATAACGATTATAGTTTTTGATATTGATCTAGTTAGTATCGAAATTTAAAAAAATTTAAATAGTTTTATTTCAAATTGAGAGAAAAGTTTATATAACAGCTAAACATAAAATATTCATTTAACTTGATTTGAAGAGAGAATATTATATTATTATTTAAGAAAGATATAAACAAAACCATGATTAGTTATATTTTTTAATTTCTTATATGTGTTCATTAAATATATTTTGTGTGTAGCACAATCAAATTAGATATCACTAATTTAACTAATAAATAATGTAGTTTTTATAACATTGTGTGGATATTTGAAATGACTTCCAGGTAAATGTGGATGAATAAGCAAAATTTAGATATGTGTGTGTGTTTGCTAAAATGTAATAACTTTGGAATAATTTAAAATAAGTTTGAACTAGAAACTCTACAAACTGTCTTTACGAGTTGAATATTAAGAGATGACCCAATTTATTAATCATAATCAAACACTTAAATTGCTTATGATATTGGTACAGTTCAATGTTTATAGGAGTCTTTTATCTGACAGCTAGAAAAGTTACTAGATCTACTTTTCACACATTCGTATGTCAAATCATGTGATCTGAAGCTGTCACTTTTGATAGATAATATCAAAGCTATAAAATAACTTTAAATAATATACTCTAGAAAAATGTAATCAATTATGTCTGCAAACAAGTTTGTATTTGTTAAAAGGGTCTTCCTATAAAAATTGGACTGTAATAAGTTTCTGCAAAGAAAATAACAAATTTAAAATATAAATAGCTGTAAGTTTATTTATAGATTAAAATCTTGTAAATGTAAAATATGTACATAAAAAAACATTAAAAAATACTGTATTAAAAGTGGTTGTTTTTCTATGTAAAGCTAATTACAGCTTAACCTTGTGAGGGATGATGCAAGATTACATCACAAGGAAGTGGTTCAATTTTAATACCAAATGAGAATTATATTCCAAAAATATTTTATCAAAATATTTAAAAATAAATTAATCCTTACTCTATCTTGTGATATGTTTAATGGTTTTGAATCAAACAATTGTTCAGAAACTGAGCAGTTAACAAAAGATGGGTCAGATCATATATTTCTCGAATTTTAATCTTAAATTTTCTTTCAAATCTTGAATCCAAATTCTAATCTTTAAAAATGATCAGTTTGAGTTAAAGAGAAAATATTTGTAATTGAATTTAAGAAAGGTTGTTCCAAGGCTTTGTGCCACTGACAAATGTTTTGTGTCCGTCGTGTCGATTTTGTTTTAAACAAAAGAGAGAAACATTTTGGTAAATTAATTATAGTAACAACATTTGATATAAATTTGTTTTGTTACTCTACAAATTATACAAGTCTACATAATTATACTCACCAATTGCTTAAAATACTTATATTAAGTCAAGATCTTCATAAATTGTATTTGAGACAATATTCTGAGATTTTTACGAATCTTGAATCATTCAAAGGATTCAAGGAATCGAACATCCCATCTCTAGACATAATTTACAACAATCAGGACTAAACATGTTATGCAACCCACAACACTTTTACTTTAAGGTGGGATTACAGTGAAAGCGAGTAAAGTTCAGTACTGTTTGCAGTTTTTATAACAAAACAAAAAAACTTTTTAAACAGATAAAATAAAATATTTCTCCAGGAAATACATTTAGTTTAACTTACTAAACAGTTCTTGAATATTTTTCATGAGCATTATTCAATAACTGTTTGAGATTTATATGGGCAAAAAATCAAAATAAACGTATGTATTCAAACAATTTTAGATTTATTTATGCTGAATAAAGTTTATCATTAAAAATGTAAAACTAAGGACCACAAATAAGAAAAGGTAAGCTATGTTTACTGTCGCCAACTTGTTGGGACCAACATCCTGGGTCCTCCGCTAGTTTTTAATCAGTCCACACATTTCTAGCCATGGATAACGACGTGTTACTTGCTATTTATTGTGTTGAAGGGAAGTGTACTCTTGCAAATAATAATAATAATAATAATAATAATAATAATAATAATAATAATAATAATAAGAAACGGTGGGGGTGAGTTAGAAGTTTTTTGACTAAATGTTGAGTTGAACATAGGAATAATGAATTACCTACGTTTGCAAAGTGGAGTTGATAGCTCTGTACGCATGTAACATTCCAAAGAACAGAATACTTTTGATTTAAATCAATTAGTTTAACTGTATTAGCCTTGTTCCATTCCATGATCACAAAACTATGCAAACCCCGATGTTAAAAGTTAAACTAATCTTAAAACAAAGCACGTGCATCACCAAGACTAGAGACCGGCTCAACCCGATAGCGCATGCGCAGAACCTTACAACTCAGCCAACATGTTGAGTTGGTCGTTTATTATCTCCAACAAATGATTCGACATAGCCCAACACAACTTGTTGGCTCTGACCGGCTCGTCCAATACCAACATCCCCAACAAGTTGGTAAGTTGGTAAAGCGTTTATATTGTAACCCAACTTGTTGAGATCGTGTTAGCCAACATGTTGTATTACAATCTGAACGAGGCATTAATGACATAATAATATAAAACTGAAGGGACCTTCAAGATGTAATTTTAGATTTGTCAGAAAGATGTTACTCCAGTCTGTTGTAAGAGTAATGGATAGCGCAGTCTATATATAATTATGAGTCTATATTCGTTAAACTTAACAACTTACTTTTAAATCACAACACCAAAATAATGAACAAGAGTCATTTGTTTGAACTTAAATGTTCTTTGGTGCAGACTATCAGAAGTGACAGCTGCTAAACACATGTTTTTGCAGATTATTTGGTTCGGCGTAGGGATACACAATTTGGTCTGGCAACTTTTCAAAGCCGTGAGCTGTCAGTCAGCACCAAAGAAGCCACGGGGCTACTGTAGCAAGCTTACCTTACATGAATCAAATAGCCAAAGCTATTATTTATGCTCTGCCTTAAAATATGAGTGAAGAATGACCCTGAGCACGGGACGAATCCTGGATAGCTCAGGGGCTAGAGCATTGGCGTACTAAGCCAAAGGTCCCGGGTTCGATTCCTGTGTTCAGGTGTCATTTTTCAATTTTCAGAATATGTTATCTTACATGGTTACACTATGGTTCAGTTTATAATATAATACCTTAATGTAATCTGTCAAAGTAATAGAGTGGAGGGTACACATCAAAATAAAGAAATGGTTAAACCTGTGGATATTTAAAATAGATGAGCATTATGAAATAGTTAAAAAACTTGCTCTCTTCCAGGTAGAACCATTTTTTTCTTTTTTATTGAGAAATATCACTTTGTGAAATTATTTACAAATTAATTTTAAACATTATTTTTACTAACAATTTTAATAGAAGTTTCTTATTTAAAAAAATATGTGGCTAAGCTTTACATACGTATAAAATATGAGTAAAAAGGTTAGATGTCAATCCTCGTCAACATCCAACTCCTGATTAGCTCTGGCTCCAGCGTCAACACTCGTGGCAAAATCTTCCTGACCCTTTTTTAGCCGATCACGAATCAACTCGGCGATAGCTTTCTGCGTGCGCCTTTCTAGCCGCTCAAGTTTCTTGGCAACATCGCGCTTTAGGTCCCAGTCTGGCTTGCGAGGTGCGAGATTAGTAATGTCCTAATAGAGGGAATTACAAGACAACAAACTATTTCAAGAGATTCTAGTTGGAGTGGATTTATAAACAGTTCCCAAAAAGATGCCTCCAACAGCCTCATTACATTACCATACTATCTCAGTCTTACTTCCTCTACTATCTCATGTACTCCAACATCCTCATTACATGTCCATACCATCTCAGTCTTCCTTCCTCTACTATCTCATGTGCTCCAACATCTTCATTACATGACCATACCATCTCAGTCTTGCATCCTCTACTATCTCATGTACTCCAACATCCTCATTACATGTCCATACCATCTCAGTCTTGCATCCTCTACTATCTCATGTACTCCAACATCCTAATTACATGACCATAACATCTCAGTCTTGCATCATCTATTATCTCATATACTCCAACATCCTCATTATGATTATACCATCTCATTCTTGCATCCTCTACCATCTCCTACTCTTTCCTGGATAACTCCATTCCTAATCTTGTTTCTTCTCATGCTCCTCACAAACTTCAATCAAATAGCCTCCACTTTCCTAGTCTTTCTTCCATTCAGTATCCATGTTTCTGGTCTGTATGTAACTATGGGTAAAAAGTATCTACCCAACCTTGGCTAATCACGATGGTAGAGAATTTGAGAAGCAGTATTTTCTAATAGCCCTCCTAAACTTATTTGGAAAAGTTATCTACATCCCAAAATTAATTCATGATGTGGAGTGTCTATAAAAGATGTACCGATAAGACTATTATCTCAGGATATAAGCTACAGCTTCGTATCTCATTGGTTAATCCACTTGTGACTCATTCGATTTAAATCTTAATGCAGTGTTTTGTATAGAATAAAATACTTTTGAATGAGGCCAGAGCCAAGCTATGAAGTAATTTATCAGTTTATGGTGTGATCATAGCCTACCAGTTCCTCAATGACAACTCGAGAGTTGGCTGCTTCTAGCTGAGCCTTGACTTCGTCGTCAACGTTCCCCGGTTGAGCATCGGGAATAACATTCTCTTTTAAGGATTCATCCAGAGGGCGGTAGCTACGGAACTTGGGTCTTCAACAAGAACAATAAATTGATTAAAATTATAATTTGTATAGAATGCTTACAAATAATTTTGGAAGAAGATATTTAATTCATTTACGCACTTGGAATATTATGATTAGGTTGTTAGAAAGCCAAATTTGTATGATGTTGTTGTTTTGTTATGTCTTACTACCTGTTCAAGTTATATGCACTTACGCTAATGTGTAGTGGTAGGGTGGTTGTGAGATGAAATGGAGGACCTACAGTTTAACGTAGGATCTAAACCACGGTGGAGGCCGGCATTCCACTTATTCGCAAATTGTGATTAATACACGTCTTGTCAGAGCTGAAGGAAGGGTTCGGCAATCAGATGAATCTGTGCTGGGACCGGGGATTGAACCTCAGACCCCCAACACAGAATAATAATATTTAGCACCTTAAAGGCCCAGACACAGACTCCGTATCCGTAGGTCCATGGTTCGTGCTCCGTGCTCCTGGTCCATAAGAAATTCTACTCGCGATTACAGTCTCAATATCTGTAATCACGTGACCGTTTCAACCAATGAGATAGTAAGAGACTTCATCCAATCAAAAAATTCGAAAGAAAATAGTCTACCGTAGGTCCATGGTTCGTGCTCTGTGCTCCTGGACCATAAGAAATTCTACTCGCGATTACAGTCTCAATATCCATAATCACGTGACCGTTTCAACCAATGAGATAGTAAGAGACTTCATCCAATCAAAAAATTCGAAAGAAAATAGTCTACAGCACGGAGCATGTATCAAGCAGTCAGCTTATTAAAGAAAAATAAACCAAAAACAACTTTATTGAGAAAACTTCCAGTATTTATATTAAAATATAGGTTAAGAGCAATCATAGGAAATATATTTATAACTTTATTCTATCAAACTTAAAATAATAAGTGTTTGCAATAGCCTGAAAATGCTAAACAGATGTAGGCCTACTAATATTTTGGATGGAAAATCACTAGTATCCATAATTTATCAATTACAAAATTTAAATGCCACTAGTAAATAGAGAATAAACCAAATAGGGGTGTTGAACCTACAAAAGCAAAGCTAATATTTCTGAGAACTTGGTATTTCTCAGAAAACACTTTCCTAGAAGCCGTTCTTCCCCTTATTTTTAGATATTTTTTTTAATTTTTCTGAAATAGGTCCGCGTGTAGCCATCTTTTAATTTTGTATATGTTTCCCTAGCGGCGGATTCTATCACTACTATTCTTTCTTTATTTCAAGGCGCATGCGCATATTTACTCGGCTGTGATTGGTAGTCCGTATAAACGAGTCCGTAGAAAGTTAAAGTTGGGC
>CABFOV010005879.1:21253-39009 GCA_902141375.1 Timema poppense
CCCCCCCCAGATAGCATTGTTGAATTGACAAAAATTTCAAAATTGGTAGGCGCAGATTTTTAAGCTCAACCAACCAAGCTAAGCTAATCTAACTCTGATGGTACTGTAAATAAAAGTAGAAAGGTGAAGTTTTGTCGGAAACATTATAGTATTCTGTGTTGCGTTAGCTGATGAAAATGACATAAAATACATTTTTGAATCAGAAGGGCTGTAAATTGTTGCACCAATGCATTAAAAAAGAAGACACTTTATTTTTTATAGATTCTGTGATGGTTAGGCCTATTTGATGTTGCTGACCTTCAGATAGTTACTTTCAATTTAATTGAAACTATGTATGATTAATACTATATTCCCAAATAAATGTTTACCCTAAGACAATACCTTAAGATAAATTTAATTTCTATAGAAATACAAATTATGATTATGTACAGATGATTAAATCTATGAGTGTTTCGTTTTATATATTTTATGATAATTGAGGCATATACTCGTATTCCGCTATAATAATACATTATAAGTATTGTCCTTAACATATTCGTACAAATTAAAGTAAGTTTATTCTCATAATGAATCATTTTCAGTGAGGTATAAATCAGTTATGCTGTTTTATTATTATCTGTGGATAGCCGAACCAGCTACCATCTTTATTATTATCTGTGGATAGTCGAACCAGTTACCATCTCTATTGCCTCCCGTTTCTTTATGTCAATCTTTAACGATGGTATTGACACCTGTCTTTGATGATACGTTTTTAGTAAAATATTTACTTTCGGTAAACTTGAATAAACTGACTTATTTTTTTAGTATTTCCAAGTTAAATAAATAATTATCTAAATAGTTATACGAATTAAAACGTGAAAAAATATTATTCGATATTATATTTTGGACAACAGTGAGAACACCCAATTTTAAAACTGTTATATTATTTATTTTACAAATGTCATGCAGATTTCGCGATAAAATATTTTAGAAATTACACAAAAATGTAATGTGCAAAAAAAATTGTTTATGTGCCATAGTAATTCCAATTTTGATCAAACCCGGGAGATAAATTATTTTTTTCTTCACACTATCAATAAAAACAACGGGAAAATTGCAAACGTCAAGTGAATGGTGATATAGAGTTTAAATACTAATATTTCTTAATAAAATGAAGAGTTTGTCTGTCATGATCATTACGTGATATCTACCGCACGTAAAGAAATGACATTTTAAAATTAGTAAGTAACCGCTGTGCACAAACATGTGCGTTTCAGAGCAGGAATTTTAAATTTTTGAAATAGATTTTTTTTTTAGATTTAGAAATAAATAAAATTAAGAGATTTTATTTCTGTTTGAAAAAAAACAAAAGCTTTACCCGGGCAACGCCGATTACTACTGCTAGTTAGTATGCAATCAGAGTGATAAACAACAATTGAAAAATACTTTGTCGACAAACTTGCATCGTTAGTCAACCCACATTCCCCAGTAATGCATCTTTCATCTCGACCGAGAAGCGAGATAGTAAAATTTTCACTTTTTAATTAGTTGTGTGGTATAATATACAAACAAGCGCTCCAGCAATTTTGGTCGTCAAGAAAGCTGCACAGTTTGTGCTGTGTCATCGCCATTAAAGTTTCAAGTTGCCGTTGTGATGACAAAAGTAATTTTTCATGATGAAATATTGTATTTTACAGGTACTCGGATGATTACCATTGCTTTACTAGAGATTATGCATTTGAATGTTATGGGTTATGTTATGTGTTCGAATATTTCCTTAGTGGTATCGATTATCAATACATGGCTAAGATTAATAATAGGCTATTATATACGAGTGTTGAATTGTTAAAATTGATAAGTCAAATAATAAGTAAAACAACTTGACGGAAAGTTAACATGATACTTTTGTTCTATAAACAAATATTTGTAGTAAGTTATCTAACAAATAACCTATAACAAGTGATAATGGTGGTTCTTAATGTTATCACTTATTCTAAACAGGATAATTGTCTTAGCTGCAATTATTAATATTAAAAAGTACAATGCTTGCTTTTATTTCCTGTTTGTATTTTAAATAAATTATATTTTCTAAGTTAAAGGTACGTAGATGAATTCATGAAAACTCTACAACAATATAATTTTTCTGGTGTTTTCTTCATGCTACTCAATCACACTTCACGAGGAAACAATCATTATCATTTAAACTAATCTAACGTTTTTCACTTTTATCCTTAATTTATCTTACTGGCGATGCAAATACTTTTGAATTAAAGTATAGTTGTAAAGTTTGTGTAGCATTTAAATTAATTATTGCTGTTCATGAACGTCTTTGTCCAGTTACTACTTCACAATGTTACAATGCCCAAAAGACATAGATTACCATCTAAAACACAATATTAAGTATGCGCGTATTCAAACAGTGGGGTTTACATCCATTCCCTTTTGTTCTAAGAACTGTACTTGTTTTAAAATAATGTCTATTTTTAGGTAGCTCATGATATGTAAAAATAATTCCATGGTTTTTATTTTGTCTTCAGAATGTTTTTGTATTAATATCAGGCATGTATTTGTATAATAATAAATTGCCAGAAAGTCACTGACTTAATATTGCCTTCTAGATGTGATCATTTCTTATTGAATTATTTCAGAGTAGTTTTTATTTCCGTGGAATAAGACCGACAAAGAGGTTTCTTTACGCCCAAAAATTACGTTTGTGGTGGAAAAAAAATAATCATGTACTTTGTGTTTGGATTTCTACTGTTGGTTTGTCGCCGTCCTCAATCGGGCTTCCCCTTGTTTTCCTCAACTGCGGCCTTCCTTCGTGGTTAAGTGACAAGACCTTGGATACGATGTTGAGGTCCTCTTGGGGTGCGATGCCGTTGAAGTCCTCCGCAACACCCGACTGGTAGAGAAGGTTCTGGAGCTGACTGTCCAAGGACTGCGTTTGCTGTCTGAAGTTGTTGAAGCCGTTGAAGCCGTTAGAACGAGTGCTCTGGGGCTGTGATGAGAAGAATCCGTTCTGCTGGGAAGGGAACTGTTGTGAGAAGCCATTCGAGCGAAAGAACGAGTTCTGCTGCTGGGACGCGATCGGGACAAAGCCTTGTGACCTCTGCTGGACAAAATTGCCGTTGAAGTTGTTTAACGGCAAGGGGGGCTGTGCCCGTTGGTGTACCAGGAAACTGGCTGCCGACTGGAAGTTGGTGTTCTGAGGAGAGGGCTGCTGCTGTGTTTGGGTGAAATGGAAGCCAACGCTCGGCTGGAAATCCACGATCCCAGTTCCGCTCTCCTGCCGTTGTGGCCTGAGTCTGTGGGAGGTGTCCAACGGAATGAACGGCTGCTGGGGGATCAAGGGAGGCTGTAAGGCTTGCTGTTGCCTCAGCCTTTGCTGCTCCTCTCGGTAAAGTTGCTGCTGTCTTTCTCTCCTATGTTGCTCCTCTAAGTGGAACTGCTGTTGCTTTAGGTACTGCTGCTGCTGTTGAAACTGTTGTTGCTGTTGTTGAAACTGTTGTTGCTGCTGTTGGAACGTTTGCTGCTGCTGTTGCTGTTGGAACGTTTGTTGTTGCTGTTGTTGCTGTTGTAATTGAAGTAACTGGTTCTCGAGCAGCCTCGTCTTATATATCAGGTCTTGCTCTCGGACGAACAGTTGTTGTTGCTGCTGTAACTGTGGCCGTCTCTTCGCCGGACGGGCCGGTCGAAGGAGAGGTATGACGCTCTGAGGGTTTCCCTTTTCATCTTGGTGGACCGTGAAGGCGGCGACCAATGGCGCATGGAAAATAGAAACATCCCCGTCTTCAACCTCGGGCTTAGTCCCATCGTCGGAGGTTCCTTTGTCACGGGTGTTTTCGTGGACAGTCGAAGATATAGAACTATCTATCGATACGGAAGCTTTCTCTACGTTTGTATCTGCCGCCGAAGAGGTCGGAGCGACTCGGGGGGAGACTGACACCTCCTGAGTGGAAGATGGAATTACATTCGAGCTGATGTCGATGGCCGTGTTTATGGTTCTGCTCTCAAGCTCGTCTTTCTGTTCTCCCAGTTCGATAGGATCCGGGTTATGGAAAAATATAGCAGCCTGGTTTGAATTGTCGCCGGTTTTTACTTCCTTCTCGTCTTGCTGGAGGAGGTTGCCCGGTTGTTCGATGCTTTGTGACGATAGCTTGTGCTTCAAGTCACTTCCGGTCAAGAAATCAGTGACTTGCTGGACTCTTTGCTGGTAAGAATCCTGCTCTGGGTATTTGTTGTCCCCTAAATCCGGTCGACTGGGTTCGGCAACACTTCCTTCGTAGTTTTCACCTGGTTCTTTCCCGTCAGACGTCTCCTGGTCTTCCTCCGGCTGATCCTCGGGGTAGGGGGCTGGCCCGTTGAGGTTGCTGATAAGTTCTTGAAGGTCCCGCTTGAGGTTCTCTTGGATGGGGTCGTCGTCCGGGCTGGTCCCGTTGACGGGGTCGGGGGCGACGCCTCCGGATTGGTGCTGCGCCTCTTTCTCGAGCTCGGTGAGCGCCCGGAGTAGCGCGCTCCGGAGTTCCGGATCCAGTTGTACGGGAGGGGAAGGGTCGCCCGCCTTGTCCCAGGAGGATGTCTCGCTGGTCAACGTCGACTCCTGCTTACATTGCCCTTGGTTCAACAGCAGGCAGACCACAGCCGTGGCCAGGATCTGAGGACAATAAGATAACATTGCCTTAATGAAGATATCGGCTGGGACGAAATGTGGGGAACAGAAGAGTTGTAAGAATAAAAGAATCGGTATATGGATGTTGTTGGATAGAAGGGAGTTTACAAGGATAGGGAAGTCTGGAGAAAGTTAGTGAGGATGGATTAAGTACGGAGTTGTTTTATGAGCTAAATGCACAGCTTGTTGCCTACCCTGTAAGGGAACGGCGTGGTTAGGTACTATGATAAATGTAACAATTTTTGTTTTAATGTATTCGCAATAAGCTGAACCTTTTAAAACAAAACTTTATATCAAACTCTTTACAGTAATTAAATTTGACCCAATCTGGTGTCCGCGTAGTCTAATGCATCACTCTCGCAATAGACTGCACTGTCTATGACGGGGAGATCAGGAGTTCAAACCCCAATCGGGCGTACTGAGGTTGGTTTTCCACGCTCCTTCTAACACTGGTTCGGGTACACTCCCTATAAAGTCAACCTTATTCATCCTTAACACGTTAACGCAATCAATAGGTCTGAATTTGCGTATAACCCCGGGTAGTATGTCGCTACACTATAAACAATTCACACTTCGTGAATCTCCTTTTTTAATAAAACGTGTTAAATATGTTTTATTTTTGTCAACGATTGATTTGCCTTTACATGATGTAAGCCAGATTAGTTGGCCTGGATATATATATTATTCGGTCAAAAAAAGGCTGAACTTGCCGCGAATGGACTATAGAGTCTGTTCATGATAGGGTTTTACCTGGATGACAGTTCAATCATCGTATGTTTATGTTTTGGGTTACCAAAACTTTGTAAAATATCACTGTTTTGTTATGGATGCTAAGTTTTGGAATTACCTGTTAAATTTAACATTTAAAATAACTTAAACTTAAGTTTTTCTCATACTATTTCATTACTCTTAGTAATTTTTTTTTATCCAACTCGAAACAATATTTTAAACATAATTAAAGAACTTACTCTTCGTTTTGGAACGTTATTGGCTATGTAAAATATAGTGCACACATCAATACCTTTTAATACAAGCCTTGTATTCACTAAAAAAAGAAAATACTTTTTATTTTTTATATATAATACATTATTTTATGATTTTTTAAATCGTGTTTCGAATTATTTAACAGAATAAAATATTTTTATCCACTGCGTGGGTGCATCATTACAAAGAACTTGTTTCTGTCACGTTCAATCACGTGGTTTAAGTTCGTCGGTAGCCATTTTGAAGCTATGTTCGTTGGACCTTTCGTGAAAGTGATATGATTTTTTTTAAAGTGGAATAAAACAATAAATAAGCTTTGTGCCAAACCTCAAATAAATATATAAATAATATTGGCCTAAATTAATGTGGTTAACTATCACATTAATATATTAGTGTTTTCATTACAGTTATCCAAAGTGACATGTCAGTTGTTGGCGTAGGGATATATTAGGGACTATTTATAGTAACTATTTAAGCTGTAATAAAAGTAAACTAAGGTCGTGAATAAATTATACTTTACATTACTCAAATTCTTTCACTGTTTCAGCTTCTCGTTTATGGAATACCCTAACCAACGATATAAATAGCTTATAATCGAATGGTTATCAAGCGAAAAGTCGCAAATAGTCTGAGCGTAGTGAGATCATTCGTGAGAATGAGGAGCGTGAGACGTAATCACACCTTGTGTTTGTGTTGAAGTGATCTCTTAGTTTTCATTACGTAATCCATGTGTATTTTAACCCTAGTTTTTCTCTTTTATTATTTGGGTGTTCTTTGTATATCATTCTGTTAAACTTCAGTTTAATTAGGTGACCTGGCGGTCTAGGGGTAAGGTGTCAGACTTCTGTGCTGGCGGCCGGGGTTCAATCCTCGGTCCCGGCACAGATTTATCTGATTGCCAAACCCTTCCTTCACCTCTGACAAGACATCTTGTGAATGTGGGGAATGCCAGGCCTCCACCGTGGTTCGGATCCCACGTTAAACTGTAGGTCCTCCATTTCATCTCACAATCACCCTACCATTACACATTAGCGTAAGTGCGTATAACCCGAACGGGTAGTAAGACGCGGTAATAATAATAATAATAATAATCAGTTTAATTGTATTGGTTAGCTGTAAGAAAAGGTGGCAGCCTTAACTTCGACATTAAAGTCGATTACTATTATTATTACACTTCACTTGTGATATTTATATGTATTTTCACTGTTATTTTATTTCACAGGAAGACGATAAATTCTCATTCTCATGAATTTGGTATTTAAACTACTTCTCTAGTGACCCGACCCCGAGCAATCCACCAAAACGGAACAGAATAAAGGTAAGTGAGCAACAACAAAAGAGGGATTGAGGAACCAATCGAAGATGGTTATCATTGTTGAATTCGTGCACGAGCAGTTGTCTCTCTACGGGGTCACAGGGGTGTACACGTGACGATATTACTAAACCGTGATCGAGGCAGAGTTTCGTGCGGGCAGTACTTCTGAAGAATTTGGTCAAGGTTTAGTTTTTAGAATAGTAATCGTTCCAACAGCCCTTTCTTGCGAAGTTCCCAAGGGTTCATTAGTTCTTAACAAGTAATATATATATATTAAGGTGGGGTTAGAGGGGACGTGAAAAAGACCAGCGATTTTGTAGTTTTTATACCAACACATTTATTTGTGCAAAATAAATCAAATATTGCTCCAGTATCAACGTTAGGTTTTAATTTTCTTCACACGGTGATATCAACAGTTGTTGAATAACTGTCTAGATTGTTATGGAATTTAATGACAACTTTTTTCTTCGTTAAAAAAGTTTCTCATCCAATGCCACCTGTGCTCATGACAAATATTCAACAAATGTTGATATCACCGTGTGAAGAAAATTATACTATATGATTCTACTGGAAAAATATTTTATTTATTTAAAAAAAATTTCATAAAAACTGCAAAAATGCTGCTCATAACTTCCAATCTCTACCGACGTCTACGGGACTGATTCCGGTTTGCCTGCACTGGGCGTCCCTGACCACTCAGCTACTAAGATGAGGAAGAGGACCACGGAGATTTGAAGTCCTAGAGATGACTGTACGAAACGGAAGATTTCCACACCGCCGCGATCATCAAGAGGCGCCTATTGCCGCAATCGGAGGTCACGGCGCTCCGACAGAAAGCCCCCTCCACGGCCACACACAGTGGTGTGTTTGTTCCCACAGTCATGCGGGGGTCCCCCGTCAGCTCAGCTCTGTCCCTCGTGCCGCAGGGACGTGCGTGGTCGATGTGTGTGTGTGTGGGGAAAGCGCAACAGTTGAAGGCGTTGCACTCAGATCTTTCTCCTCCTGGAGGTGACCTCGCGTACTGCACCTCCGGGACGATACAGATGTACAGGAGGTGACACATCGCGTGACGTAGCAACGTTTGATGAGATAACTACACACGCCGGCCAATGGAGAGGACTTTGGAAACGGGGGCTGCTTTATCCTTCCCTGATTTTATTTGAAAGGAGTGGGCGGTACTTGAGTTAACCCTTTGCGCACGACTCATTATGGAGAAAACCTAAGTTTTTAATGAAATTATATTCAATAGTAAATTTTAAAAATATTAAATTAAAAAGCTAGGTAGATCTAGAAAGTATTGTTGCTCTAACAATTGGTACGCGGTTCTAAAATATCTTATGGACACTCTTATGGAGTAATTCAGGGCTTATCCAAATTTACGATTGACCCGGATGATCCTTTCAGCTGAGCCCTACACCGCCCTTTCGTACACACTTCTGAAGAGAAGCAGTCCCGTGGTGTAGTGGTCAGTTTACCTGACTACGGGTCTAGGGGTCACGGGATCGTTCCCCGGTGGATACCATGGGTATCTTTCCCTAAAGGGGAGGTACTCTAATAGTCACCAGGGTTTGTTTGACTGGGCTTAGGTTAGATTTAACTGTTTCCATACCCTCCTACTCAATATCACCATCAGCTCGTCGGGACATGGAAAGGATGTACGATTGGTACATTCGGGCGTCCCCCCCCCCTCCCCGGTACTGGATAATCTTTCCATAGACTAGACTACGATTGTTTTAGCGAGGTAAGGACAATGTTTTTGCAGTTTTTATAGCAAAACCTTTTTTTGGCCAAAATTAAATAAAATATGTCTCCAATAAAAACTTAAAGTTTAATTTTCTTCACAGGGTGATATCAACAGTTGTTGAATATCTGACAAGGGTGTCCTGGAATTTAATGACAAATTATTCTCTTCATTTAAAAAGTTTGTCATCAAATGCCGCTATACTCATGACAGATATTCAACAACTGTTGATATCATCTTGAGAAGAAAGCTATACTATATACTACTGGAGCAATATTTGATTTATATTGGCGAAAAAAATTGTTTGCTATAAAAACTGCAAAAATACCGTCCTTTTCTTGAGTTACCAGCCATCCTAATTTAATTATTAGAAGGGAGAGCCCAAACCCATTTTCATTGTAAGTTAGAAAATAATATCATAGTGAAATTAATCCTATAATTCATCTATAAAAGTTGCTTTAATAATTTATGTATCGGTCCAAATATGGACATTCACTTTTCTAAAGAAAACAATTCACCGTTTCTTTGACGGCTGTAGGAGTGCGGATTGAGCAGATTATCGGAGGGAGGTGTGTGTCTCGGCACCCCGTCGTCAGTCCTTCAGTTGTAACACGGAGAGTTGAAAGCTAAGGGTTCGAGTCCTGATCGGGTGATCACTGTCATCTTCCTCTCGTGTCCTTTCGAATGCTTCTCCATTTCATTGACCTGATCGTTCTTATCCATTGCTAAGTGTCGATTGTATAAGTGGCAGTGTTTGTAGTAAAGTTTGGGGGTGAAAAAAGTGTTGTTATTTTTGTGAAAAACTTCAGCTCCAAGACATTTTTCTTAGAGAGCTAAACCACTTTTTTTTATGACATCGGGAAACCTGTCTAAATGTTGGCCATAGATTGCGGCCTCGCTAGTGAATATTTGTAATCTTTGATGGAAACTAAATTATTAAAAAAAAAAAATCTGTTTGATTTTGTTCGAGAATTTGCTGTCAAAATTAATTGCCGTTTTATGAAACTATGGATTTCCATTTGACTATCTGTTCGAAATTCGAAATTTTTGAACCTATCCTTGGTGGATAAGCTTGTGTTTTTTTAAAAAAAATATAGGAAAATTGGTTGAATATGACTTCATAAAATATAATCCCACTTTAGTTTTATTCGAACCCACTTCGGTGGCCGCATGGTCTAAGGCGTCACTCTCGCAATAGACTGGACTGCTGATGATGGGGAGATCAGAGTTCGAATCCCGGTTGGGTGTACTGAGTATGATTTAGTTTCCCACTATCCCACCACGTAAATGTGTATACACTTCCTCTTAAATCTAACCTTACTCGTCCTTGACCCACTATCGTAACTAGTTCAGGGACCTTCTGAATTTTTAATTTCTTTTAATACTGCGTTTTACTCTCCGTTCGAGTTATACGCTTATGTACTTATTACACTAATGTGTTAGGGATTAGGTAGGTTGTATTTATAGAAAGTTTATCAACATTTGCGTGTATATATATATATATATATATATATATATGGACAAAGTGTAAAACTATTTTGAAAAACCCCCCTCCGTACACCCGACCGAGATTCGAACCTCGGTCTCCCCGTCATAGCCAGTCTAGTCCACTGCGAGAGTAGCGCGTTAGACCACGCGGCCACCGATCCAAGTGGAAGTCAGGAACTTATCCTAATCTCGAGGTATGATTAATGCCATCCATCATACTTACCGATGAAGAAATAGAACTGTCGACATGCCTTGAAGAATCAACATGCGTGACCCGTTCGTTCGTTTGGATTCTAAAAGGTCGACGTTTTGTTCTTACATGCTCCAAGCTTTCTTCCGCGTCTGCGAGACGTCGAGTCAACTAACAACTTGTTTCACAAGAAGAAGAGCTTTTTTTCGACATTTGACTACTTTATGAATTAACCGATTTGTTGGTCAAATGGGTCTAGAGAAGATTATTGTCCAACTCGTTTGGGCATTAAAAATAATGAAGGGGCCACACTTGAAAAAATTAATCTGTATTGTCAATATCTTAAGTAAAATAATTCCTAATTAACGGGAAGGAAGATCTTAAGATTCCTCACGTGTGGGGGTAGACTGGGGTGGGGGGGATTGAAAATCATGAACATAAATCTTTACGTAATTTAAGGACGGTCCCTTATTTAAAACAATAAGACTAACCCTATTTTTTTAAATCAAAAATTTGAAACCTATTATTTAAAAAAAAGTGCTATTGTTTATCTTTAAATCTTATAACATCAATGCCATTTTTATTATTGTTTCCATAAGTCGAGATATGATCATAAAGAAAAAAGGTGTTGATAAAATTCCAGGATACCTTTGACAGATATTCAAGATCGGTTGATATTAGCATGTGCAGAAAACTAAACTCTATGTTGCTGTTGATTCAGTTTGGCAAAAAAAAATATTCAAATATATAAAAACTGAAGAAAATACTTTCGCTCCCTTCTGTCGCACCTTAAGGGGTCTACACAACTAAAATATAATCGAATTAAAACTGATTATCCAGTTTAATCCGTGGGAAATGGACTCATAATTGGCTTATGTGCCCTTTCTAGGAATCAAACTCTGGGATAATTGTTTGTAAGTATATCATAGGCAGATACACTGAAAGCATTAAGAGAAAAACTCTAAGCTTCCACGATTAAATATTTTAGAAAGGTATTAAAATAAAATATTGGTATTTCAACAGGTTTATTCGATACCTCCAACACTACTAGACGCTTATTTCTGAAAACATAAACCTGACTTAGACGGTTTTCCCTTTGAGTGTCTCGTCCACTTGGTAAATACTGGACCCGTATGAACCATCTGTCACTTATCTTTACAACCTGCCCGCAAGTGGCCGAGAGACGAGTTTCCCTTTCGGTAAATAACATCGAGCCGCTTAGTCGTTCGTGTGACCTAAAGACTGGGAGATAAGGGCTCGATTACTTGTAGGGTATATTGGGGGTGTTTTTATAAATGTATTCCCCCCTCTCCTTCCACGTGAATGCGGGTACACCTATAAATGCAACCTTCATCAAACCCACAGTAGAGTTGTTTATTGCATGCGCGTATAACCCGAACGGAACGGGTAGTAAGATCCGGTGTTTCCCTTCTTTCCCCTCCACAAGCACTACACCCAAGATCACCTCCCGAGGGAACTTCAGGTCTTATGGATGCTCTCTGTTAACTGTTGCCAAATCTCCTCGCTCTCAGTTATGTCTGAAGGTGGTGTACTGGGGTAAGAAGGAGCTATTGGCAACCTCGACTAACCGGCGTTGCGAAACTTGTCTTATATTCGAGGGGAGATTGACCGCAAAAAAAAAGAAGAAGAAGAGAATGACAACGCTGTTTCCCAGTAGTAACCAAGCAGTTCCCAATGAGGTGATATCCATTGTTGCATTGAAGTCTCCCCTTGATATCTGCTCGAAATACCTCCTGGTGGCTTCATAGCTCCTGTTACTAGAATTGCTTGTCTGGTACAAGTTTGATCATTTTCACACGAGCTTTTTTCCTTCTTCTTTCTTGGCGAGATCGTCTTAGATCTAATTAATACTCTCTTTCGGGTTTTACGCCCACGAACTAATTACGCCAATGTGTTAAGGATGAGGAAGTTTAAATTTTGAGCAATTATACCCACATTTGCGTAGAGAAAGAACAAATTTATAGCTATTTAGGAAAACACACCCTCAGTGGTAGTACTCCCAGGATTCGAACCCCGATCTCCAGTTTTAGACAGTGTGACGTCTTTGACCATTCGAGCACCGAAACGGGTCGTATTTAATCCACTTTCCATTCACATAGTTAAAGACTTGAAGAATACATTTTTTTAGTAGGTGACCTGGCGGTCTAGGGGTAAGGTGTCAGACTTCTATGCTGGCGGCCGGGGTTCAATCCTCGGTCCCGGCACAGATTTATCTGATTACCAAACCCTTCCTTCACCTCTGACAAGACATCTTGTGAATGTGGGGAATGCCAGGCCTCCACCGTGGTTCGGATTCCACGTTAAACTGTAGGTCCTCCATTTCATCTCACAATCACCCTACCATTACACATTAGCGTAAGTGCGTATAACCCGAACGGGTAGTTAGACGCGGTGCTAATAATAATAATAATAATAATAATAATATTAATAATAATGTTATAAAATCCTTTCTGGGAGCTGTAGAAGGTAGTCGACATTTAAATGTTACATAATACACGCTTTGTGTTTTATATTTGTGTTATTGAATAGTGCTAACAAGTACAATTAGAGTCAAAAGTTAAGACAAATATTCGAAATTAGCTGGCCATGATTATGCGAATTTAAAATTAATCTTTTCATCAACTGAGATAATTAAACATTTGGGATTTAATCCATCTAAACTTCAAATTGCACTAATTTATCTAATAAACCGGGGACAAAATCAGCCTTTATGAGCTTATTTCGCTGATCACGTGGTCATTAGACCGAACTGCCGATGACGGGGAGATTGGGATTTGAATGACGGTGGAGTGTACTGAGGTTTCTACCCCTAAATTGTTTTACACTCTCCCTACATGCAAATACGGGAACACTTAATCTAAATCAATCCTTTTCATCCCTAACACATTATCGTTATTATTACTTAGAAGTACCGAACGGGTAGTAAGATCCAGTGATATAAACAAATATTAGGGAAGCCCGTACACCATAAAGGGAGTGTCAGGCACACTAACCGTGTAACTAGCCCTGCTGGTTAAACGCTTGTTACACTCAGAGACATGAAGAGGAAGAAATCTCTCTTTTTTCTCTCTCTCTCCACTCTTGGGTGCTCTCTATCAAAACACATCTTCAAAGTGAAGATAACTTTCATCACAAGCGAAACAGGATATCCACTTAAATCGCCAGGTTTTATTTATTTTGTTAAATAGGTCGCACATATGTGGCAGAGTGGTTTGGTCTCCGTGGGATCCTACATCTAGTACCGAAATAATACTTTTGTGAAAGTGACTTAATTTTTTTAAATTAGCGTTATTATTATTATTATTATTATTATTATTAGTCTTACTACCCGTTCGAGTTATACGCACTTACGCTGATGTGTAATGGTAGGGTGATTGTGAGATGAAATGGAGGACCTACAGTTTAACATGGGATCCGAACCACGGTGGAGGTCTGGCATTCCTCACATTCACAAGACGTCTTGTCAGAGCTGAAGGAAGGGTTTGACAATCAGATAAATCTGTGCCGGGACCGAGGATTGAACCCAAGACCCCCACCACAGAAGTCTGACACCTTACCCCTAGACCACCAGATCACCCTAATTAGCGTTATTGAAAATATATTTTTTAGCATCAGCATTTGTAGTTTCATTTCTAGAGAACGTCAAATAACTCTTTATACGCCTGCTAACGATGCTTTAGAAAGTTAATTACGACTTTAGTGGGATTAAAAACTACGTAGAATAATCTTGTTCAAAACACTAGCTCAGGAGGTAGAACTTCTGTCTTCTAAACAAAGAGTCCCGCGTTCGATTATCAGAGACAAATTTGAGTAAAAGGATATTCCTAGCCGCTGTGATGGATTAACGGCCGGAGAACTAGTTGTGTTTGTTTTATGTTAGAGGGTTTGGAGGGGGGCGCCTGTTACTACTGATCGGGGCTATCCACATTTTTATTTTGAAACGAGAATGGCATAATTTAGAAGAAAATGTACCAACGTTTGCGTGAAGGCAAAGTGGGAAACTGTTTAGTAATAAGAACATCACAGACCACCCGGTCGAGATTCGAAGCCCAACCCTCCCGTCACAGACAAGCCAGACTATACGATACTGACGCCTTTGTACATGTTCCCACCGTGCGGGTTCTTTGTTCTGTAGAGTAAATTTAGTTTGTAAGTTTTGTGCTGATATAATCAATTAGTTCAGAAAGTATATAACGGATGCCTCCAGTATATATTAAAACAAGTCATATTAAACATTAGGTTAAATATAATTATTTTTGCAGGAATGGCTGTCTGAAAGCCACACCATACATGCAGTTCTCTCAAAGGTTGTAACCTAGTATATATTTCTTGACTCTCCTTCATTAGCTACGTTTATCATGCTAGTGTTAATTATATTCATATGTCTACTGACCTTAGGGAAATAAAAAACAAGTAGAAATGGCACGAGTTGTGTGTAGCGGTTTTTCATTCATAAAAGTTTCATTCAATGGTAATGACGATTCGTAAATCATAAAATAGATAACGTGTATGGTTTATGTGTGTTGAGTTGAGGTTCCGTTCGGAGAAAAATAATTAATAATGTCTGTTTTACATGGATAATGTGATTTCATTTTCAAGTCGTCATCTTAATTCACTATACACACCATACAATTGGAGTAATTTATAGAAAAAACAATTCTTTCGTTTTCTGTCTTTTGACTGGTTCTAGTCAGTAAAAGTGTGAATTTAAAAATTATTTAAATGGTATTTTTTGTTTTGCAGTCACAACTAATAATATATAAACAATTATTTACATCATTATTAAATATGTTTATAAAATTAAGCATATTATTTCTTAAAATCACATTACAAAAACTGATATAATTTACAGCAAATGATAAATATTAAAACTTAACACAAAGTTTATTCACAGTTCTTTAACATCAATTATGAAGCGTAAAATGGCCTAATTTTGACCCCCATCTTCCCATAATAATTTTGTTGAGATCCCTGGTATAAATTTCGTTTCACAGTCTCATTGCAAACACCCCTTTCTAGATGGTGGTGACCTGGTGGTCTAGGTGTAAGGTGTCAGACTTCTATGCTGGCGGCCGGGGTTCAATCCTCGGTCCCGGCACAGATTTATCTGATTACCAAACCCTTCCTTTACCTCTGACAAGACATTTTGTGAATGTGGGGATTGCCAGGCCTCCACCGTGGTTCGGATCCCACGTTAAACTGTAGGTCCTCCATTTCATCTCACAATCACTCTACCATTACACATTAGCGTAAGTGCGTATAACCCGAACGGGTAGTAAGACGCGGTGCTAATAATAATAATAATAATAATAATTCCAGATGGTAGCGCTTTCTTCAGATACCAACCACATTGCGAACAGCTATTTCGACATCATTTTGGTCCGACCGGTGTTTGCTACACACATCTTACTATCACGTGTCTTGGAACACAATAGCAAGGAATGAGGCTTATTGTTCTTACAGTTGAAAGATTTCGGAACAATTGATTTATATTAGCATCAACAAAATTATCTAAACAAGATATCGATCATGTATAATTTTAACAGTGATATTCTTTAAGGGTGGGATTGTAGGGTATGCGAAAAAGGTAAGTGTTCTTGCAGATTTATGGAAGTATTTTTTTTGACCAAAATAAAAAAAGATATTGCTCCAGTAGAAATATAGTTTAATTTTCCTCACGTGGTAATATCAACAGTTGTTGAATATCTGTCATGAGCATAGTGGCATTGGTTGGCAAACTTTCTAAATGGAGAGAAAAGGTCGTCATTAAATTCCAGGACACCTTTGACAGATATTCAAAAACTGTTGATATCACCACGGGAAGAAAATTAAACTCTTTGTTTCTACTGGAGAAATATTTGATTTATTTTGACAAATACAATGTTCTGACATCGGCAATGATAAAATATAACCTTACCTCTATTTTTTTTAATATGCAATGACTTCATTAGAAGGGATTCTATTGTCAATGAGTTGTTCTTCGAAGTATTTATTTTACTTATTTTTTATAACCGTGTCTTACTACCTGGTCAGGTTGTACGCATATATGCTAATTAATATAGTAAGGTAGGTATAAGGACGGAAGAGTTTTATAGGTACTCTACCCGCATTTATGAAAAACCCTCTCCAGTAGATGCGACTGAGATTCAAATCCCAATCTCCCCGTAATCAGTAAGCCACTCTTGTGAAGAGAGTGACACCTTAAACCATTCGGCCACTGAAGTGAGTTTTTTGTGAAGTAGAATAATAATTATTATTATTAGCACCGCGTCTTACTACTCGTTCGGGTTATACGCACTTACGCTAATGTGTAATGGTAGGGTGATTGTGAGATGAAATGAAGGACCTACAGTTTAACGTGGGATCCGAACCACGGTGGAGGCCTGGCATTGCCCACATTCACAAGCTTTGATTAATACATGTCTTGTCAGAGGTGAAGGAAGGGTTTGGCAATCAGATAAATCTGTGCCGGGACCGAGGATTGAACCCCGGACGCCCAGCACAGAGGTCCGACATCTTACCCCTAGACCACCAGGTCACCTAAGAATAATTAAGTGTAATTTTTTTTCTGCTAAATTATAAACACTTTTAACCAATTCCTGATAGCTGCACGAATAGGTTAAGTGAGTCCACGGAGAATGTATGTTCCATACATTGTGACGACTAAGACCCTAATCTCGATAAACTAGAAATGGTCAAATAAGCTACTAGTGAGACAAACAAGATCTTTACAAATTAAAACTAAAAGAGATCTATCTGTATGCATTGAGAAACCTCTACAAGCCCAAAACTTGCATTCCTTTTAACATACGATGGTTTTAAAATACCCGCTTCAGAAGCAATAGTCTCCAGTTCATCTCTTCCCTCTAGCCACTAACAAACAAATATAAGGAGTGTCTAAAGTCCATTTGAAGACAACATTATCTTTTCAGCTCGAAAAAAGCACGGGAAATAAGCTAATGTTTGAGTATCTATGCATTTTCAAAACATTGATATTATTATTATATTTTATATTGTTCCCACAGTGACATAGTCTACTGGAATTGGGCCCAAGGAATAAAAAATTCAATTTATTGGGACAATGAATCATAATTGTTATGACAGATTAATATGCTAATTATTATAATTTGTTTTTATTTTAAAGGGTTTCCAAGTTAACGTTTAGGCGCGTGCTCCAAATAACGAGTCTAAAGAATTATTATGACATTAAATCACTTTCTCCTAGTTAAGCGATAATTTGATGCAATAACATTCACTTAGGAGGTAAGCTATTTTTTTTAAGTGGAGTGTAGGTGACCTGGCGGTCTAGGGGTAAGGTGTCGGACTTCTGTGCTGGGAGTCCGGGGTTCAATCCTCGGTCCCGGCACAG
>CABFOV010005880.1:0-11383 GCA_902141375.1 Timema poppense
GAACCTCGATCTCCCCGTCCTCAGCAGTCGAGCTCAACACGACAAGCGCGTTAGCCAACTACGCCACCGAGGCGGGTGTTAACTATGTTAATAAAAATCAACCAAAATAAAACAATTTTAATTTGTGTTAGGCCGATACCTACATTTCTCGATTCCGATACCTTGCCCGATACTATCAATTTGTCTCCTCGATACTCGGTACCCTATTCGATACCCTTCAACATGAAATTAAATAAATCTTCATTTTATAAGCATAGAAACTAAATCAAAAGAAAATTGCTTAATTTGTTTCCATGTGTCAAACTATGGAAACTAGTCAATTAGACTATTTAAGCAAATTATAACAAAAAATAACCAGATCAAAATAACATTTACAATTATTAGTAGGCCTACAATAAGAAATATTATTACATATTAAGTAATGAAAGATCTTGAAAGTAAGTTTTTTATTTACACATTAGCGTATAAAATCAGTAGACTAGTTACAGAGTTATAGAATATTATTATAAATATTTATCAGGTTATAGATTGACATATTTGTTAAGAAAATAAAACATAGTAAAAAAATAATAGTTGCACACTACTACTGTAGAGTGGTATCGAGATTTTTAAGGTATAGTATCGATTATTGCGATACTAGTCGATACCACGGGTATCGAAGAATCGAGTATCGGAATCGGCACAACCCTGATTTTAATCTATAGATACATAATAATAATTATTATTATTAGCACCGCGTGTTACTACCCGTTAGGGCTACACGCACTTGCGCTAATGTGTAATGGTAGGGTCAGATTGTGAGATGAAATGGAGGACCTACAGTTTAACCTGGGATCCGAACCACGGTGGAGGCCTGGCATTCCCTACATTCACAAGTTGTAATTAATACACGTCTTGTCAGAGGTGAAGGAAGGGTTTGGTAATCAGATCAATCTGTGCCGAGACCGAGGATTGAACTCCGGACCTCAGCACAGAAGTCCGACACCTTTCCCCTGGACCACCAGGTCACCTTATAGCTACATAAAACCAAATGAATGGTACAGTGCACCGAACCGCTCCTTTGCCTTAAAATGTAGTCATTTTGCGTATAACTCGGAAATTACATGTACCCATTGAGTAAAATAATATTTACAAAATAACAAGTGAAAAGAAAAAAAGATCCTTAAACAATGACAATAGTTTTTTTTAAGAAACAAAACAGTTGGGCCTATCCGCCTGTTTATAGAAACAAACTGAATGCAAACGGGCGGAATCTTTATACTAAGCAATTTCTGCTTAAGATCGATCTTAAGATAAGTGGAACTAAATACATTGTTATATAAACTTTTTATTGGTTATGTACATTTTCAATTCTCCGTTTCTCAATGCTCTATTAAATATATATATATATATATTTGCCCATAAGTAAAAAATATTGGTTTTATAAAATATTCTTTAAAATTAAAGTAAAGAAAAAATATTTCAGGCTGGCTTCGGTGGCCACGTGGTCTAACGCGCTACTTTCGTGTTGGACTAGAATGCCGATGACGGGGAGATCGGGGTTCGAATCTTGATCGGGTGCACTGAGTTTGGTTTTCCCAAAATGGTTTTCCATCTTTACCTCCATGTGAATGAGGGTACACTTCCAATAAATATAACTTTCCTAATCCCTAAAATTATTAGCGTAACTAGTATAATAATAATATTAGTGTATAATCCGAACGGGTAGTAAGACTCGGTGCTAAAAAAAATAATCTTTCAGCGTCCTTCAGCTTTTCAATGATACGGTATTTTGTTTCTCTAAGAGTTACAGAGTTATAATCAAAATTATGGTTATGTAAAATATCTCCCCACCCAAGTCATTTTCACAAAACAAAAAAACAACAACAAACAAACAGATGCGCCATTTTATGTGTAATCTTAAACAATGCCTGTTTACGTATTTTATTTTCTAGAAAATAGCTTTTTTTACAATTACACCCTTACGTAAACTAGTTTCAATTTTAGAGTTAGATTGATAGTTACAAAAACCCAACCAATAAAACTGTTTTTGCTCTAAGCCGAGGTACAAATAGACACCAGACAGAAGGACAGACAGCATCGTGAAAACCACTATTTAAAGTTCAGGACGCCCATCAAAATTTTGAATTAGATATTTTTTCAACGATCACAATACTCTCTCTTTCTGAAGGATCACGAGAAAGTAAAAATACATTTTTTTAAAAGGTATTATTTCTGGGTTTGCTAAATAAACCATAATTCCCTAGAAAGTGCACATGAAACATAACAAATACAAAACATTTCCCAAGGGGGTTTCTGAGGAATTCCACCTTGTTCCGCAACAACAAACTGTCCATTGTTTTCCAGTCAAAGTTCGACCCTGTTATTCACTGTCGTTACTAGTTCGTCTTTGCATTAGTTAGGGAGTTCAATTAGTCTGTACGACCGGCGCTAATTGGCTCACGTTTTAACGCCGTTTAGAATGTGGAGTAACTCAAGTTTTAACGCGGCAATGGAAGTTTTGAGTAGAATGCCATTGTATTTTTGTTTATTGTTCCTAGGTAGAGGTCACGCATATATGTCACTAGTTGTCCGACACCTTAGCTCAGTCGGTAGTGTGTCTGTCTATTGAGCTAAGAGTCCCGGGTTTGAATCCCGCTATGGCTGAAACATGTATCATTGTTTATATCTGGGTTTGACCTTTCACAGTGATAAATTAACGACCGCCGGAGGCTGGATGTTGTATCTGTTTAAGATACTTTATAAGTCATGCGCTTATATAGTGTCACTTAGAAAGTGCACGTTAAATACCTCAATTGAATTAAATGAAAAACATACTCGGTTATTTAATTGTCAGCGTAGGTCTCTTACCTTACATGACAAGGGGAAATTTAATGTGTTAAAGTACCTCGGTAAACATTTGTTCCAAAAAGGGATAAAAGTATTCGAGAGTAGAGGAAGTTATATAATGATGAGCTACATACCCTGTTAATATATTAAAATCACGTAGATTACGGTGGGCAGGGCATGCAGCGCGAATGGAAGAATCTAGAACCGTGTTCAGGGTATTGACTGACAAACCCAATGGGAAGAGACCATTGGGAAGAACTAGACAGATGGGAGAATAGCAATGGAATGGACCTGAAAGAGAGAGGGTGTAAAGAGGTGGACTGGATAGAACTACAGTAGCCCCGTGGCTTCTTTGGTGCTGACTGACAGTTCACAGCTGACTTCTGACACTCAACATTTAAATATATACCTAAATTTTGACTGTCAGAAGTGACAGCTGCTAAACACATGTTTTTGCAGATCATATGGGTCGGCGTAGGGATACATAATTTGGTCTGGTAACTTTTAAAAGCCGTCAGTTGTCAGTCAGTACCAAAGAAGCCATGGGGCTATTGTAACTAAGATAGGGAAAGGTGACGTACTTTATAAAAGCGCGGCAATGAACTTTCGAGTTCCTAGTGTCGTGGAGTAAGTATATATTTTTATTTACATGCACCACGTCTTACTACCCATCCGGGTTACCTACTTATTTAGGCCTACAAGAACGGGGCAGGGTTGAGAAAGTTAGGATTTTAAAGGAAGTGTCCCACTATTTATAAAAATAGCATCTAAATACACCTAGCTAGGATACGATTCCCAACCTCTTAGTCTTCGGCAAACATACAAGATGAAATTATCACCTTTGTTCTCGAGCTAACCGATTCGAGCCCCCTTTATCTACTTTTGAGTTTTGGTTTTTCAGGAAGGTTCCATTAGCGCTTTTGTGTGATTTTTGGACGGGCCCGTTACAAGTGTCGATGATGATCACGTAGTATAAGACGTCAGTATCTCAATCACACTGGATTACCGGTGATAGGAAGGTCGAGATTTGCATATACGCCTGGTCTGGGTTGTTTTGCGTGTTTTTTTTTTTACGGTGATGCTTTTTATCNACGATTCTTTTATTTTTTGCCTCATTTGGTCATGATTCGAATCCCTGAGAGAATGTTGTATTGTATTTGGGGTAGTTGGTCTGATTTGATTTCCCCCCCACCCCAATTTGATTTTGGGGGTATATTTCTTCGGTTCGAATCCTTGGGTGGATGTTGAATTTTATTTGGGAGCGTTTGTCCCATTCGATTTTTACCCCATTTAAATATGTTTGTATATTTTAAATGACTTCATCATTGGCGTCGTTAGCGAAGGTACTGAGAGGAGAACAGCCCCCCTCCCAATAATGTGCTCAAATGGGATACTATTATCGCCGCAAAAGAAACCGTGAATTTCTTTATCCAGAAAAACAAGAATCCACGTTCATAGTGATGCTTAAATTATCGAGGCAACTATTTTTATTTGACACTATAATAATTATGCTAATTCCTTTATCATATTAAATCGTGTTATCGTTATGTCCACCCTCAGTAATTATTAGATGGCGACGCCAATGTTTCCTATGAAGATTGGATTGTAGCATTAGGCCGGCTGTCCTTTGGTTATGTTAGTTTGTAAGTCATGGTGCTAGTATGATCTTAATACAAAATCTTATTTCAGCACTTATTGTGGGGTTTGACCTGTACATTTTGCTAAGGGTTTGTTTGGCAAGATTTTCTTACATTTGGTGAAGCTATGCGTTTGCGCGCATTCATTCGTGTCTTAGATTGTTCCGTCACGCAGTCTGATTCACGCGCTCACAAAATTAACAACAAGTTGTATTTTATGGTTTGCGTTCCTTTGTCGGGTGACATTGACACCTTGGTACCCTTGAGGAAGTAATTCTAAACCACTTTAAGATTTCATTGATTGTTTTATTTTAAATTATTACGTTCAACACCAAGGTTATTAACGGCTCAATCTAAGAACTAATAGTATTATAAACAGTATTATATGGTAAGTTTTTGAAACCTTTTTCAATATATTATTTAATAAAATTAAATGTTAAGATTAGGCTAGTTTTCTAAAGCGCACCCTTAAGAGGACTTTTCAGTGCTTGTATAGTTTAAAAAAGTTTCTTGAAATACTTAATTGAAAATAAAACAAGTTTAATTAACAACAAATAGTATTTGGAATAAAAGGTTATAAAAGGTAAATAAATCTGTTCAATCTGAATTAAATACTGTGAATATTATTTTATAGGAAAATATTTAATCTCTGTAGTAACTTTATTCTTTTTTAAAGAGTTAAATTATAAATTTCAACGTTAATTTGTAGACAATATTATATTATACTAATGTGCATTGATAGTTTTTAAAATCGGAAATTGGGCGTTTTAAAGTTCCTCCTCAGAGATAAGTAGTCCTGGTGTAATAGCCCAGTTCCTCCACTTTATCAGTGGAGGATGAAGTTGAATACTAACCCTCCCACGTTGAATGGAAGACCATGTGAACAGGAGGAGCTTCGCACAGAAAATTACAAAATTAAATAAGAACAGTGACCTGGTGGTCTAGGGGGTAAGGTGTCGGACTTTTGTGCTGGGGGCCCGGGGTTCAATCCTCGGTCCCGGCACAGATTTATCTGATTACCAAACCCTTCCTTCACCTCTGACAAGACGTGTATTAATCACAACTTGTGAATGTGGGGAATGCCAGGCCTCCACCGTGGCTAGGATTCCACGTTAAATGGTAGGTCCTCCATTTCATCTCACTATCACCTTAGACACACATTAGCGTAAGTGCGTGTAACCCGAACGGATATTAAGACGTGGTGATAATAATAATAATAATAATAATAATAATAATAATAAATAAGTACAGAATTCATGAGCACATGAAAGGTTAGGTTAATTTAGGTTAGTTTAGGTTAGTTTAGGTAAGAATCATAATTAAATGTATATAAATTATGGAATGTTTGAAAGTTAAAATTTGTATTTGGCTATTGCACTCGGACTACTTATCAGCCACTTTATTGTGCTGTGGGGGAGATCGGTTATGAAATTAAGATTTTGTCACGAGAAGGAACTCGACCACGCCCTTAAAAATACGTCTCAAATTAATTTTTAATCAAAGAAAATGTGGAAATGAATTTAATCTTCTGATACTCGCTCCTAGATATTATTATTTTACAGTAACATATTCAAACGACAGGCTCTTGGTTGCAAGACGAAGATCACATGAGCTTGAGCGTCCTCCTGATGCTGTAAGTGACGTCCGCGGCGTACACCAGCCCGTTGGCGACGCTGAGGACGCCCGTGACGCAGAGCAGGTGCCCGGGAAGCGTCGACATCTTCACGTTCACGTCTACGTACACGTCCTCCTCTTCTAGCAGGATATTGAGGTTGTCTGATACCTGCGTCGATGAAACACAAGTTAGGAAACAAATGGCAACACGAGCTGGATACTAAATAATAACTGGGGGGAGGGGTTGGGGAGACACGTGATAAGAACTGAGTAGTAAATATGATGTAGGTTTTATAACTAGTTGAAAAAGTTTAGAAATAGGTCTTCGTTCTGTCTATTACTGTCCCTACACACCAGTCAGTGACCTATCTTCGGAATTTATAACTCTAACTGGTCTCGAACATACGGCCGCCCGGTGTTGAGCGGTCGTTGTCCAACTCAGACTTTAAAGATGGTTTGGGGCGTCCTCCTCCGTAATGAACAGGGGCTCAAGCTATAGGATACTCTTCCGACAAGTTGCTGTAGGGTGACCTGGCGGTCTAGGGGTAAGGTGTCAGACTTCTATGCTGGCGGCCGGGGTTCAATCCCCGGTCCCGGCACAGATTTATCTGATTACCAAACCCTTCCTTCACCTCTGACAATACATCTTGTGAATGTGGGGAATGCCAGGCCTCCACCGTGGTTCGGATTCCACGTTAAACTGTAGGTCCTTCATTTCATCTCACAATCACCCTACCATTACACATTAGCGTAAGTGCGTATAACCCGAACGGTTAGTAAGACGCGGTGCTAATAATAACAATAAGTTGCTGTAACTATAGCTGAGTATGTAGATCACTTCGGAATGGCCCTTTGTCAACTCGCTGTTATATACCAAAAAATGAGGGGTGTTTCCCCCAAGTTACTGGTTTTGACAGTACTCAATGTTATGCTAATTGGCAAAACAATCTCTGTTTTTAGAAACATAACCTGGTACAAGTACGTAAACTGCTGACTCAAAACAATTGACAGTAGTTCTTAGGCTTACATCAACCTTGCATGCTAGAATATTACTTAATCTACGCGCTCTCCGTGTGGTGAGATAGGCTGTCGATGTTTACCTCTTTGATTACCGTGCCCCAGCAGCTTAGGTTGCCTATGGGCTCGACGCTGAGGGCTTGGTGACACAGGTTGGCCCCGTTGGTTCCTATGTTCCCGTCGTAGTCGTCCTGGAGGTCGTCGATCATTTTTTGACGGAACTCGGTCCAGATCACCAGTAGGATGATACCCGTCACCAGGAATAGGATCACGGCCAGGGAGTTGAACACTCGGATCTGCCGACAGCCATGGACACTACTCTGTGAAGCCAATTTCTACTAGTACTAGAGCTATTTTGCGTGGTTTGACCTTTTGCCATCGACTAGCGCTAGTAAAATACTCACCAGCGAGTACTACTAACCGCTAGTCGAAGGTTCACACGACGCTATGGGTGACCGAGGCCAGAGAGAACACTACTTACTGTATCTGGTGGTAGTACTTGACTCGTACCAGCAGCTCAATGATGGCAGCCATCAGTAACAGCGTTACATCCATGGAATCTACTTAATACTACTGTACCTGATCGTGGTACTTCATTCATACCAACAGCTAAATGATAACAGCCATCAAGAATATCATTTACAAAACACCTCCTCTTGATTAGCTTTTACATTTTTTTTAGTAACACAATGTATATTTAAAATGACAACTTAATGACTTTGAGACTAACGTAACAATTGTGTCCGACTGCATTGCCAGCCGTGCTTCAAATACCCAAAAGAATAACACCCAAGTAAAGGTCTTCCTTCACACAGCAACGTGATGGTGGTGGAAATAACAATCGCGCACACACGGACGCGATCACTCCACGGCTCAGAGCCTACAAATTTAACGCGACTAAAAGAGGGAGTCCCCCTTTACTTCTGGCAGCATTCTTTGACGAAGAAGAGCAGCAAATCAGGTGATTTTCTTACTATTATATAATTATACTATAAGGAAAAGCTTAGGGATCGTAAAAAAAATAATATATATATCAAGGTCGACCTAGGTGGTTTCGGGGTAAAGTGCTCGCTTCAGGACCCGATGTTAATGGGTTCAAACCTAGCAGGGGTCAACGGATTTTTCTTGGGCAGTAAACATCCTCATCACAACTTCCTTAGTATTGGAAGTAATGCCATTATTGATTCCATGTCGATTGTGGCATGCAAAATAACGCTGGAAGATTTGTGGAAATACCTTTCTCGACAAAATTGGTAGGCCCTTTCGCTCTCGCTAAAAGAAAAATATCGTGTTCTGATATAATCAGTTGGTTCAGAAAGTGCACATTAAATACTTCAAATAAATGAACTAAAAAAAGCTGACTGAAGAAAATACCTTAATTCCTTTTTTTTAATCATTTTAGAAAAAAAAAGTGGACTCACGCATTTAACGTGCTTCGTAAACGTGAAGACGAATTTAATACTTTATATCAACTGCGACAACACAAATAGCATTTTTATATTTAATTTAAAATTGCATTCGAATGTAACACCATGCAGTTTAGCTATTTAAATAAGTATTTCACTTATACTATTCATGTGAATTCTAAAAACTGGACACATCTGACGCGAGTAGTGGCAAAACTCAACATGCATCAACTGACCGCCACCGCGTGGTGGAACGCTTCACTGGCCGCGATATTGTCTACCTTTCCGGTACTGGTCTCAACTTATCCATAAGTTAACGTAGCTTACATCTGACCACCACCACGTTGGTGTGCAGAGAACTTAGGGTGGGGATGTAGGGGACGCGAGAAAAGGCCAGTGGTTTTGCAGTTTTTATATCAACTTCTTTTTTTTTTTTCAAAATAAATAGAGGCTTTAGTAGAACCATAGTAATTTTCTTCACATGGTGATATCAACAGTAGTTGTTGAATATCTATCATGAGCATAGCGGAATCAGATGAGAAACTTTTTAAATTGAAATGAAAAGCTGTCATTAAATTCCTTGACAGATTTTTGACATATTTTTGGTCAAAATAATTAATTTTTTTCAGTAGAAACGTAGAGTTTAATTTTCTTCACATGGTAATATAAATAGTTCTTGAATATCTGTCATAGGTGTTCTGGAATTTAATGACAATTTTTTCTCTCTTCATTTAAAAGGTTTCTCATCTGATGGCGCTATGCTCATGATAGATATTCATTATCATGATCATTATCATCAGATTATGATGTGAAGAAATTCAAACTCTATTCTCTCGGAGCAATATTTATTCTGACCCAAGAAATGTTTTGCTATAACAACGTCAAAAAACACTGACCTCTTCTCGCCTTCCATAAATCCCCACCTTAATCTCGAATGTGTTTCAATAATTGTGTTAGGCTCCCCAACCCAACATTTTATCAGCGCAGTCGGTGGTATAGGAGACGTACCAGTAGCTCTGCCATCTTCTGTCCCAGGACGTAACTTAGCACGATGACGCTGGTGATGATCATATAGGAGGCGAACACGACGTAGGGCAGCAGCTGGGAGGTTATGTCATGACGGACCAGAAGAATCCCCACGGAGTACAGGCCCGTGCATACAATCGATATCAACTGCGGGGAGAAAAGAAAAAAAACTCGAGATAGTGGGTGTTGTTTTTATTTGACAATTGTTATTTCTTCATGTCTGTCTGTCTCTATCAAAAAGTTATTTCCACGACAATTTAAAATAAATAAATGCGTGAATCAATTTTAACTAAATTTGGCAGGGAATTTTTCTAAGCACTGTGTATTATTACCCGTTCACTTTATACGCCTATTAATTAATTACGCTAATGTGTTAGATATTAAGAAGGTTAAATTTATAGGAAATGTACCCGAATTTGCGTGAAGGAAAAGTGGAAAACCATTTAGGAAAAGTCACTCTCGGTACATCCGATCGGGATTTGAACCTTAATTTACCCGTCATCGGCAGTCTTGTTTGTAGCGAGAGTTACGCCTTAGACCATGCGACCACCGAAGCAGTTGGCAGGGAAATAAATTCTTTGAACCTAGGCCGAACATTTCATGTACATGGTTTTTAAATCTCTATCCGTTTCAATATGGCGGCTGCTTGAAAGGTTTTTCGTTTAGTAACTGATCTAAAGTTTTTGAATTAAAAACTCTAAGCGTTCGATATAGTTTCTTGCACGTATTTATATACATTTTTACATACATTGCGAGACTGGCGTCTTAAGCCGCTTGAACAACGGTAATCATCTATGAATATAATGTACTAATTAAAATAGTATTCACTTGTTTTCTGTCTAACTTGATCTCCAAGGGAAAATATCTGCTTCAAATCCAAGGAGAAATTATGAGAGGTACAGTTGACTGACAGCTCACAGCTGAGAGCTGACGGCTTTGAAAAGTTACCAGACCAAATTATGTATCCCTACGCCAAACCATATGATCTGCAAAAACAATGTGTTTAGCACCTGTCACTTCTGACAGTCAAAATTTAGGTACATACCTAAATGTTGAGTGTCAGAAGTCAGCTGTGAGCTGTCAGTCAGCACCAAAGAAGCCATGGGGATACTGTATTTTAACTTGAAATGTTAAGAAAAAGGGAAGCCAGACAGTTGCAGATCATATGAGTTCACGTATAAATATTTTATGAAAATTGTTTTAGTAATATTTAAAGTAAAATTGTAAAATGCCAGGCCTCCATCGTGGTTCGGATTCCACGTTAAACTGTAGGTCCTCCATTCTATCTCACAATCACCATACCATTACACATTAGCGTAAGTGCGTATAACCCGAACGGATAGTAAGACGCGGTGCTAATAATAGTAATAATAAAATGGTAAAAAAAAAAGTTATTTTCTATTATATATCAGACTGTAGTTCTAATAAGAAATACCACACTGTGAGGATATTTACCTTCAATTAGGTGGTACCCTTAACATTCCTGAGATATCTCGTATATGAAGGGGTTTTAAAACCACTCGTATCTATTAATATCCCTATTATAGTCGGATCGTCATAGAAATACAGTCGAATAAGCTACTAGACCAAACAGGGGAAACACAAATTAGGCATTGTGCTTACAGAAATGGGAGAGGGAAACTGTTAGGAAGAAGTAAACAAGATGCCTAGCAAGATGCACGGCTCGTTGTCTTGGGGTGGTGGGGGGTGGGGGGGAGCGCTCAGGTCTCGCAAATTGGAGGAGGGGAAGTATCAGGAGGTAAACAAGCAGCCTAGCAGGATAAACGGTTCGTTTTCGTGGGGGGAGGAAGCGCTCAGGTCTCGCAAATTGGAGGAGGGGAAGTATCAGGAGGT
>CABFOV010005880.1:11536-39007 GCA_902141375.1 Timema poppense
GGGGGGGGGGGGGGGAGCGCTCAGGTTTCGCAAAATTGGAGGAGGGGAAATATCAGGAGGTGAATAAGCAGTCTAGCAGGATGAACGGCTCGTTTATGATCGATTAGTGAAGGGAAGGGAGGTTCAGGTACCAAGCGTTATAGGGGGGAAATGTGAGACAATAGCGTCAGCAGAACAAAATGTGTCCCTAGCCGATATGTTTCCTGCACTTCTGCTGACCAGTTGCAGCAGTTTGACGAGGAAACTGAAGTCCGTGAAGCCGTCCCTGTAGTTGGGTGGTGGATCCTCCTGGTGAGGGGGCAGCAGGAAGCTGGGGTGGCGGTCCACCCAAGTGATGGAGGCGCGGCGGGGGAGTGGGTCCGGGCTGAAAACACAACATCCAGACCTTGACGTATTACACTATGGGCCAGTTTAGTCAGACTTAATGCGCCTAAAGTACGGCTTAGAACCAAATACAAGACGACGTAAACGAACAAAGAAAATACAGTTCATATATGAAGGTCACGATTATTCAGAAAATGCTAGCCCACAAGATCAATTTAAATGTAAATTATCTATGCCATAATTGATACTGCACTCACATCACTGCAAGGCAACTTGTGGACCACAAACATATTCGGGGCTTTTTATTTGACTTATGCCAACCACATTGCGATAATGTTAATGCCCTTGAAGCTGATATACACTAGGCCCATGGCTTCTTTGGTGCTGACTGACAGCTCACAGCTGACTTCTGACAGTCAACATCTAGGTATAGACCTAAATTTTGACTGTCAGAAGTGACAGCTGCTAAACACATGTTTTTGCAGATCATATGGTTCGGCGTAGGGAATACATAATTTGGTCTGGTAGCTTTTCAAAGACCTCAGCTGTCAGCTTTGAGCTGTCAGTCAGCACCAAAGAAGCCATGGGGCTATTCTAGTTCTATTGGATAAGTGGATGAACCTGCAAAACACACTCACGTTTGGAAGTAACTCGGATATTAACGGTTTGGAGCTCTGGAAAGAATTAAAATATTTCAGGCATATCCTTACAAACATGGAAAAGTATCTACCTCCAAAAAATGTTTTACAATACGTAGTGGAATCAAATAAGAGCACTACTTTCCTCAAAATCTGGATATCACTGACCATGCCAGTGACGGTCGCTAGTGGTGAACGCAGTTTTTCAAAGTTAAAACTGATCAAGACTTTTCTTCGCTCTACTATGGCCGATGGACGGCTGTTGCTAGCAACTTTATCCATAGAAAATGACAGCCTGAAAACTTGACCTTTTCTACTACTGTGACAAAATTCGCCCAGGTGAAAGTATGTAAAGCACCCTTTATATAAAAAAAAATGACAGTGCGAACCAGAGGGATAGATAATAATATTTAGCACCGCGTCTTACTACCCGTTCGGGTTATACGCTTTAAGTACTAATTACTCTAATGGATTAGGAATTGGGATTGTTGAATTAGAGGAAGTGAACCCGCATTTGCGTGGAGGGAGAGTGGAAAACCATTTAGGAAAAACCACCCCTAGTTCACCCGGCCGAGATTCGAACCTTGATCTCCCCGTCCTCAACAGTCGAGCTCAACATGACAAGCGCGTTAGTCAACTACGCCACCGAGGAGGGTCAGAGGGATAGAGTATGCCAGGAGTTTCATATCCTCCGCGAGTCTGATTTTGATGATTTAACATGAATGCATTTTATATTTTTGTTACGGACTAATGAACATCCCATTCTTTATTATGTTGTCAATGAATTGTGCTTGTAACCCGCCTCGGTAGCGTAGTTATCTAACGCGTTAGTCGTGTTGAGCTCGACTGCCGAGGATGGGGAGATCGAGGTTCGAATATCGGCCGGGTGAACTGGGGGTGGTTTTTCCTAAACGGTTTTCCATTCTCCCTCTACGCAAATGCGGGTTCATTTAAGCTAAATTCGACCTTCCCAATTTCTAATCCATTAGCGTAATTAGTACTTTAGCGTATAACCCGAACGGGTAGTAAGACGCGGAGCTAAAAAAAAATTGTGCTTGTATGACTGCGAAAAATATATGTTCGAATATGTTATTTTACCCAAATTGCATTTTTTCTCATTATATAAAAAATATAGACACATTTAAAAAATCTAAATTGGGGTAGTAGGGGTGGCCTCATAATATAATGTCTCGCCCTGAGTGCCGATTGTTCTAAGTCCGGGTCTGTCAGCTGTTACACACCTCTTATTAGCTGTCATACAAAGTTGAATTTGGACAATAAATAGCTTCAGTCAGTTGTCTGATGTTTCAAGCAGTTTTAATTTCCCTTCACATAATTGAATGGAATCAAACCATTTTGATGAGGGAACAAATCCATCAGATCCATATTATATTTGTCACTTAAACATTTTGATAAGCGGTAAAGCTTATCATCACTAGAGATGTCCAAAATTTTGGGACTCATAAACCTCACTGCGCCCTCAAATCCGTCTCCAACCCTTCCTTGCGCACTCTTCGCCACTGGATCTATAGTTAGGGGTTGTTTTTAAATTACGTAGGGTTTTTGGGAAGGGGGGGGTCCAGTATTTTCTTACTTTTTTATTTATTACGTGGGGGCGGGGGAGGAGATCAAAATTAATCTTATGAAAGGTTTTTTTTATAACCCTTTATGGCAAGATAAAAAAAATTTGGCCATAAAACAAATATATTAATTATAAAATCTCACTTATACTTCATTTACCTCTGAATGATGTGTTACAACTAATTTTACTCCAATTATTATTATTATTATTATTATTATCACCGCGTCTTACTACCCGTTCGGTTTATACGCACTCACGCTAATGTGTAATGGTAGGGTGATTGTGAGATGAAATGAAGGACCTACAGTTTAACGTGGAATCCGAACCACGGTGGAGGCCTGACATTACTCCAATTAAAGTATTATAAAATTTCACATCATTTGCGTTTATACCAACCCTTATGTCTAAAAATAATATACCTACCAAACCGTAAAAAAACAACAAAAAAAACACGTAAGATAGAAGAGGAGGGGCGGATGAAAAAACAACTTATGATTCATTACGTGGGGTAAGGGTCGGGGGTGGTTGGGTGTCGAAAATCACGAAAAAAAGCCTTATGTATTTAAGTATGGCCCCACATGCTAGCTTGTAAGTCGTGTGCTGATAAAACCAGTTTTATTAAGAAAGTTCACGTAACATGCCTACCCCTGATAAAATAAAATAAAACATAATATTTTACCTGAAGAGTCTGGAGATGGTCGACGGACTGGTGGGCGTGTCCGGATCTGGCAAGGTCTCCACATGAGTCATGACGTCACACACACTAATCCTTCCTTGGTTCACACCCTGACTTGCATCCCCCTATTCACACAGCACGTCACCACTGGAGTGCGGCTGGAAAACTTATACAACTGTGGTGAAACGAATAATATTATTGTTAATATAGCATGGATGCGTTAGAAGGACAGTTTAAAAATTACAAACACAATAGTTTAAGGTGGTTGGGTGGGTAAGGGACGTAAGAAAATGTCAGTGTTTTTGCAGTTTTTATAGCAAAATATTATTTTTGGCCCGAATAAATCAAATATTGTTCCAATAGAAACATAAAGTTTAACTGTCTTTACATGGTGATATCAACAGTTGTTGAATATCTGTCATGAGCATAGCTTCATTAGACGAGAAACTATTTAAAATGAAGAGAAAAGTAATTAATTTCTAGAACATCCTTTACAGATATTCAACAACTGTTGATATCACCATATGAAGAAAATTAAACTTTATGTTTCTACCGGAAATTTTTTTTTAAAATAAAAACTTCAAATACTCTGCCTTTAACTCGTGTTCCCTAAACTCTCACCTTAAGGATCTATAATAATAGCACACACACCAGAAACCAAGTGGTTTTATAATGTTACTGGGTGAAGCTGTCCACCAGTAGGTGAAAAAAACAGGGAAGGAGGGAAATACAAATGCCAATAAAATTTATGTTGTGAAACCCCCGTTATTAAATAACATAATTCGATTCACAAATATCTATTTTACGTATTCTACACACCTATATCACTTACCTTTGGTTTCTTGGCAATTTTGGTTTTTGATCAACTAAAATTTGGAGTCAATTGAGCTATACTTCAAGACAAAAGACTTTTTATTAATTTTTAAATCGGATCTAAAAAAAACCTCATTTATTGTCTAGTTATATTCCACAAAAAAATAAAGTTGGGCAAACAACTAGCGTTTAAAATAAATAAATATTGCTATTATATATACATATATAAGTTTTGTATATATCCTAGTTTCTAAAATAAAAAATAAAAAACTAAAGAAATGTACACTTCCAGGTTTGCCAAGTATTTCTCTTTGTACTTACAGTACTGTAGGAAAGCTGCTCAGTCCCACGAGGTAAATGTCGACAGACGACACCAGTGTGGCGGATATAGAGAGAAATACTCAGCTCAAAACTTCTTCTGTTAAATCTCTGGTTTGAATGTATTTGTACGTCACTTAGAATTAAACGTACGCCCCCCGTGTTCCTAGGTACTTTCAACCGCGAATGGTAGTAAACGCGCGACACTCCACGAGTGTGTTACATCTCACATACTAGTTCCTTTTACCGCTTTTCCTGACTTTGAGGTTTCCGATATAGATAACGGTTCCCGCTGCATTATCACACTAAGATCGTACTTGGCCAACACAACTGTAAATTAGACGAATTAAGGATTTGGCGGTTCGATTCTTCTGTCACTCGGTTGCACCGGTTTCTTTCCTTTCGCTTTCCGAAATGCGGTTCATTTACTTTACTTAGCACCGCGTCTTACTACCCGTTCGAGTTAAGCGCTTAAATACTAATTACTCTAATGGATTAGGAATTGGGAAGGTTGAATTTAGAGGAAGTGAACCCGCATTTGCGTGGAGGGAGAGTGGAAAACCATCAAGGAAAAACCACCCCAGTTCACCCGACCGAGATTCGAACCTCGATCTCCCCGTCCTCAGCAGTCGAGCTCAACACGACTAGCGCGTTAGCCAACTACGCCACCGAAGCGAGTTTAAATTTATGAAACTCGATGAATAAAATGTAAATACATTAAAATGGGAACTCCTAAGGTCAGACTGGGCAAGCGAGCGATTAAAAAATAAAATAGAACACATTGGTTGTAATGAGAGGTGGCCAGACTGGAGCGAACGAGCGCGCGCGCTTGAGCCGGTATAGTCTAGTCTACAGGCGCAAGACAATATTACTGTAGGTTGGTTCATTGAGTGCTGGAAAAACTTCTCAGTTTGACATTTTTATTTTTATCGATAGACTTAGCGCACTTACTACTAAAGGTCTAATTTAATTGGTAAGATCATAAACCATACCTATATGTGTACTTATATATGTAAAACTGATAAGTTAAAATACTTCAATCAAAGTAGGCCTTTACAAATAAGAATAACCATTAGCACGGATAGAGGATGGGAAAACAACAACAATAAATCACTTGTCAAAAACCACCCTCAGTTCACTGAGCCAAGATTCGAACCTTTGCCTCCTCGTCAACAACTATCGAGAGTTATCTTCTAATCACGCGCTCGCCAGTTTAGCTATGCAGTCGCTCAGTCGCTCGCTCGCTCACACGCTTGTCAGTCTGGCCGAACCCTTAGTTTAAGACAGAGTCTGTGATGGACATGTGAATCCATAGACTATTCGGAGCAACCGGTGACTCAAGGTCGGAGTTTATGCTGCTGCTCCAATATTATATCATTGTATAGGGCTGAAGACACACACATTATATGAAGATGAACTTTCCCAATGCTCTTAGCACTCATATTTTAGGGCAGAGTCTATGATGGACGTGCGGAAATTATCAGATACATATGTTTGATCAATTAAGATCACGAGTGATCGGATAACGAAGCCACCTTCAACTTGGAAGGGCTTTATACTGACAATTAGTACAATTATAGTTGTAAGAATGCACATATCATGATGGATTAAATAATCGTTTTTATAGTCGTTAGTTACGGTTATAGCTGCATCTAAATATAATCTTCTTTAAATTGAAAGCTGAATAGCTCAGTGGTAAGAGCATTGGCGTATTAAGCCAAAGGTCCCGCGTTCGACTCCCGTGTCGAGGTTCCATTTTTTCAATTTAAAGATTATGATATTTAGACGCAGCTATCTATAACCATACTTAACTAAGCCTGCTGTAATAGCTTGTCTATTTAATCCATTATATATAATTTTATAAGCCTATTTCTGGTACTAATTAAAATGACGAGAAAATAACAGCTGATTTAGACAAACAAACACTCATTTAAAGGTCAGGGGTAGAAAAGTTCTGGAAAAATAGTATCTACCAATGAAAATCCGATTTTACTAAGCGTATTCCCATTTTTTCTGTTGTGTGCGCAGTGGCTCATGCCTACAATAATTCATTATGCACATCACCATGGAAACCCTGATTTGTGTACGATTTTATATTGGTAAATCATTATGTACATCACCATGGAAACCCTGATTTGTGTACGATTGTATATTGGTAAATCATTATGTACATCACCATGGAAACCCTGATTTGTGTACGATTGTATATTGGTAAATCATTATGTACATCACCATGGAAACCCTGATTTGTGTACGATTTTATATTGTTAAAAAATATCTTTGGTTGAAAATAACTCAATTCTTACTTGAGTGCTATGTTGCAAAAATATATAATGAGTTGTTTTGTCTTACAGCAGATCCATTCCTTTTGTCAGGGAACTTAGACCGCAAATATGCCCTTTCCTGCCTCCTTCTTGAGCTCCCAGAATTTTCTTCTTTCCTTCAAGTCATCCCATCTAATATTTGAATCCTCCTTCTCCCTAAGCTCCTCTTTCCCTCAACCATTCCTTCTATGACGTCATACAGAAGACATTTCCTCCTAAGGATGTGTGCAATCCAGCTTACTTTGCATCTAAGAATCACATCCGAAATGATTATTTTTCTCACCCACTCCTCTTAGGACTTCTGCATTTGTCACCCTGTCTGTCCACCTGATTTTATAAAGTATTCTCAAGCACCTCATTTAAAAACTTTCTTAGTATTTCTTTTATATCTTCCTAAGAGTCCCAAGTTTTTACTAGACAGATATAGTTATAGATATACTTTAGATAGTTGGCTAAAAATTAAACACTGAAATCGCAAAGTCTATGGGAAGTAATTGATAGGCCTTGACGAGTAACCCTTTAACTAAAACTTTTCTCAATATATACATTTTGAATTCATTTTAGCGTGATAATATGAAACTATTATGATAATCTGCAGCCATCGATGCGATGACTCTCTAGTTTAATTCACTTGAAGGGCCAGTTTCATAGTCAGACTTAGCACGCTTCAAGAGAGGTGTTATACTAAATACAAGAGGACACCTACCTACATAGACCAGAATGGAATGGGACAGCTTAATATGCGAACCTGGCCCATTCCATTCGAGTTTATGTTGGTGTCGTCCTGTATTTAGTATAGCGCCGCACTTGAGGCGTACTAAGTCTGACTATGAAACCGACATGAAAAATGTGCTCCGGTCCACGGTTATATCTGTACCAATGTTAGTTTACACCAATTACACATTATGTCTGTAGCTTTTATTTGTTTCTACAACTTTTTATTGCAACTAAATAGTGAAAAAATAGAGGAAAAGAAAAGAGTTTAAACTCTGCGATGGTAAAAATACAAAATTTATTTCACATAGATATAAAACTTAAATAACTATAATAGTAGCATCAGAAAATACTATAACTACACATTTAAATAACTTAATCTTAAAACTTACGTTAATAGCAACAAAACAACCACAATTACACATTTAAATAACAATCTTATTTTTCATATTTTGTAAACATTTGGTAAATATTCGGCAAAAAATAGACTTTTTAAAAAATTTGCAAGAGTCCTTCCTATCTTGCCACTTTCTTTTTTTTATTTGCCGTAAAATATTTTTATTTGTGTAATAAGAACCTCCATTTGAACGTTATTAAACTTAAAAAGGATCTGCTTAAAACATCTTCAGTTAACCAAGAAAACTCGGGGTCTTTTCATTTCTTCAGCAATTGGTCCGGGTATGTTTTTGATAACTTATATACAAATTGGGGTTAGTTAGTTTTATTGTAAGATTGAGAGGGATATTTAAGATTTTTTGATCTTTGCCAGACTCAAAAGTAGTGTCTTGCTAATATCATCATCGAGCCCGTAATTATGTGTTGGTTTGGCAGCCCGTACGTGATTATATAAACCTATCCGCCCGATAGAGAGAGGTGAGATGAAGTCCAAAGGCCGTATATAAAGTCTATATTCGGACGTCAACCAGTCCCCCATTCACCCTGAACTGCTATCATTCGTATACTTTGAGAGTGGTTGACTATCAATCTACTAAACTATAAACACGGCACTTTAGACACACGACAGAAAATGCTCCCCCCAACTTCTTTCTTTGTCGTCAGCCAAAGAAGCGCCTGTCAGGTTGTGAGAGACTTTACGTCCGACGTTTCCCTTGGATGCAGATGCAGTATATGAGGTCCACGAAGAACACCGCGGCCAGGATGTAGCAGAACACCATGAGTAGTTTGACTGCCCTTTTGGGGTAGCTCTCTTTGTACGTGAGGACGAACAGGATTCCGAACACGAGGAAGGTGACCACCCCCAGAATGGCCAACACTATAAGCTGCGGATGAACAACGGGAAATTTATATTTTAGTCAGATATAAGATTTTGCTAGGAAGCCCGTTTTGGAAGGCCTTATTATGTACCAGAATCCTACTGTATAGTAGTATTTAGTAGGATGAAAGGCCTTCCAGAAAGGCCTTTATACTATATCCAGCCCGAGTACAAATTTCACTCCAATGCCTTTGACAATAATTCATCCACCACCTATCAGCACATGACTTATAGTAACTTCATTCTAAAACAGACACAACACCCAACCCCGGCCGTTAACTCATCATTAAGAAAGGAGAAACCCTTTTTAACCATGCCAGGAATTTAACCCGGACCCTTAGCTCAAAAGGCAAATACGCTACCGATGGAACTAAAGTATCGTACCTGACCTATTTGGCGACAAGCTTACGTAAAGAGTAACTGCATCACTTACAGGCAGTGTATAGCAAACCACAGTTCTTGAGGTGAACACGATCCTCAATAAAACCGGTGCATGAATATAGCCACGTCCTCCTGACTCAAAAGAGAGTCGGGCACCCACACGACCCTCGTGAAAGCAAACCGGCGGTCAATCGTCTGATGAGACTGTACTCACGATCAGGTTGCAAATCCGCTTGCCCCAACAGATGGCGACGATGGATGCCACCATGATGAGGATGATGCAGGCGCAGACCGCCCAGAACGCGGCGAACACGAGCGTCGAGAGTCCTTGGTCCTTTGTATCCATCGAGTTCGGCGCGAAGGTAGTGTTCGGTGCGAAGGTAGTGTTCGGCGCGAAGGTAGTGGAGTTATCGTCTACCAGATCCTCCAAACTTTCAGAGTATGGCAGTCTCTCCTGATACGACGAGGACTGCTGATCCACGGGCCTCGAGAAGTTCCGGTAGAAGCGCCCAGACAGGGCTAGACACACGATGGCCAGTACCTGTGCAGGTGTAGCCCCACCTTGAACTGATTGTGATAAGATCCTTGCCTTAGCCGAGCGTGGGACAGCTTTAAAAAAATAATATAAACAGGTCCTGGTATTGACCCAAGGCTATATCGGGCGTTCACAGCTCCCGTATTCCACATCTCATCCCCCGCTCCCCTTTAGGGGTATCCGCATATTTACACTGATGGGGTGGGGAAGAGAAAGGTATAACTCGGAGGATAATTACCCGTATTTGCAGGGAGGGATAATAGGAAACAATCTAGGGCAGTGATTCCCAAATTACGAGTCGCGAATAGTTTTTAAAATGTGAAAATCTGCCGACGAAGAAGAGCCTTCAACAACGAGTTCCAAGCAATCGACATGGAAAAAAAAAGTGTTGAGAAAGTATTATTACGACTACTTGAAAATCTTATTTTCGTGGAATCTAGACGAGGAAGAGCCACGTGCGTTGTTCGCTTCAAAGTACTCGCAAACGTGAGCATGCGGCCTAACAAATTGACGACGAGGGCGTAGATTCCGTCATCAACAGAAACCGGAAACAAGCGCACAGAGAAAGAAATAATTTATTTTGTAAGATTATATTCGAAAAAATAAAAAAATAAAAATGTTTGCCGTTCTAAAAATGGGGTTGCGACACTAAGTAGAGTGAATAATCGATGGATAGCCGCGGGACCTTTGCCAAGTTTATAAGCCGACCCCTGTCTCAGACCAGGGGTTCCCAAACTTTCTAGACGGAAGTAGCACTTGAATCAGAAAAAAAACCCATTCTGGAGCTCTCATACATATTTTCTACTAACATTATGAACATAAAAACGACAGTTAAATTTTACAAGCATAAAACTATAAAACAAACGGAAAACATAATATGTTCTGGCTGCACCCTTGGCTAATGTCCTTTTTTGGAAATCCTGTATACTGATGCTCTTTTATAGTGTGGCAAACAAATGAAGAATATTGTAAAATTGACTCATGGAGCCTGAGGAAACCATTGCAGGGGCCAAGGGATTGAAAATCACTGCCATAGAGTTAGACTATTCCTCCTCAGGCAAGGGCACCCATGTGTGCCATATGGGGGGTGGATTGGAGTCCTATCTGCCGGGAGTGTGGCACGCCCCTCCCCCCCTCCTTGAAAGAGAAAATTTCAGGAATTTAACCTTGGGAGAGGGAATTTTAGAACGGGTAGTAAGACGCGGTGCTAATAATAATAATAATAATAATAGTTCGCGTGACCACCGATTTGGGTATATTTTTTTAAGAAAGTTTGTCCAAGTTTCAGCTATGGCTTTCACTGCTAGGTACAAACAAATTTCAGGAAAGAATCCGACAAAAATAGTTTTTTTGCTTCATTAAACTACCTGTTTTGTTTGCTTACCCCTTCTACGACCTTGAAGATTAACCAACGGTCCTTATTGTCCTTGCCTCTATGGCAGGTGACGACGCTACTCTCTGAAGATGTCGATATCAGACTCCGACTTTTCCCGTTCGGATCTTTGATATGGTCCGACGACCGCTCTAGAACACAGCCGGCATTTTTTTGAAAAAAAAAAANCCCAAACACTTTCAACGTTATTTTTGTTTAATTTAAAAAAATATATAATTTAAAGGTTTAGGGGTGAGGAGAATTTAACTTTTAAGGATTGTATGAAGCTTCGAAATGACAAAGTTAAAGGTCAATTAATCTCCCTCGTTTCAACACCCACGATAACCTTTGCATCATCGATATGTCTCGAAGGTATCAGAAAACTTCCGACATATTACGAACATGTTTGAAATATTTCGCTAAAAATGACATTTCAACATAATATAAACATTTTTAAAACAGCAAACAACACGACTAGGGATTAAATTACATTTATAACTTAGGTATAGATAAATTCGGATATGTAATCATAAAATAATATAATGTGCTTGGTTTAGTTCTCTGAGCCTTTCTCTTTACCTCACTGCATTTAATGGAGGATTTAAATGTATTAAAAGTAGTGTTATGTGAAAACAAAAACAAAAAAAACTTGCTCTTGACTTTGTTTCGCATGTTGATGTTATTAGAAAATAAAAAGCGAAAAAAATGACATCTTAGTTCCTAGTTTTTAAATTTTTGCTTTGCTTTGTATATTTTAAGGTGGGAGCAAAACTGTTACAAAGGTTGTTTTTGTATCTTTTAAGGTAGGGGTAGCATTGCCACAAAGGTAATTTTTGGGACGTTTAAGGTAGAGGTAGCACTGCCACAAAGGTTGTTTTTGTATCTTTTAAGGTAGGGGTAACACTGTCTCAAAGGTTGAAGACATTTGATAAAAAAAATGGCAGGTTCCTTTGGTGACGTACTTATAATATGAGACAATATCACTGAGAGGGAGGGATAGAAAACTTTTAACTCACCGACGTCTTCCTTTGACTCATCATCGCCGTCACGGTCGACCCTGTAGAGCCGCGTGACAGGTCTCAACTTGGTCGGAGACTCCTTCTGGGCGGTAATTAGGGGCACGGTGAGGGGTGGCACTAATCTGAAGTGCTGAGTGGTCATATACGTCGTCGACGCCGCCGTATGGCTTTCCTCTGGCGCTACCCACTGTGCCCTCTTTGGTTCCTCCCATGGCAACCTCTCTTGTCTTACCGTCTGCAGTCTCATGACCTCTACCTGTTGCACCTTCGTTGGTTCTTCCCATTGCACCATCTTTGGTTCCTCCCATGGCACCCTCTCTTGTCGTACCCTCTGCAGCCTCGTGACCTCTACCTGTTGCACCCTCGTTGGTTCTTCTTGTTGCACCCTCTTTGGTGCCTCCCATGGCACCCTCTCTTGTCGTACCGTCTGCAGTCTCGCGATCTCTACCGGCTGCACCCGGCTACCCCCCCAGATCGGGCTTTTCCTGCAGCTATCGGACTCCAAAGTCTCCGTCTGGGTGGACGTATTTTGGATGGACGGCACCTGGGTCGCGATGTTACTCACGGTCCCGATGTTGAACTGCGATGGTAGAATGGCTAATAACCTGGCGTGTGGCTTCTCAATCATCTTCTCTCTGGGTCGTTGAGGGTCATCCCAGCTCATATGGACATCTCTCTTAGTTCCGGAAACAAATACAACTCTTTTTTTAGTAACTAGCCCTACTACCTGTTTGGGAAAACGTACTAATGTACTAATTGCACTGATGGGTTAGGGAGGAACAAGGTAAAATAAGAGGAAGTATACCCACATCTATGCAGAACAAGTGTGGTTAACTATTAACAAAAAACCTAAATACACCTGACCGGGATATGAACCCTTATCCATCCATCATTGGTAGTATATTTCTTAGAACATGCGGCCACTGAAATGGGTACCAATATTTTGTTTTAAAAAGTACGTTTCTCACACGCGCTATTTAACTGGTTAAACTAAGGGATGGTGAGAGGGTAGTTAAGAGGAAGTAGTATACCCTCTTTTCTCTCATGTCGGGGTTCGAGCTCTGACCATCTGGTGACCTAATGCATTACGGCTTATAACGCCATACAACTCATAACCACAGATTTGGGGATTATCTTTTAGTTAAATGACAGTATACCCACTCTATCGTTCTAAAAAAAAAACTTTTCTTTCTTTGTTTTTCGTTAAACTAAGCATTGTAGGTACTATTTTTTTCTGGTTTCCTAAAAACTTATTAAGAGATGATCATTAACCCCCAACCTATAATAATGAGTCTCTATTTTTTTCTAACCAATAAAAACGTGTTTTTTTTGTAAGCGTGGTACAAAGTTATCTTAGCACAGCTCGTGGTTGGCCTCAAGCTATGAACATTTGAATTTTCTTAATAAGGTTTTAAATAGGCCCTATAAGTTATAACTATTAAAACATACGCAATTTAAAGGTGATGACCACTCTAAATATCTTTCAGGGGCATACAAATCTCATACTTTTAGCAGGGTAAGATTACTTAAAATATATTCTAGAAATATTTAATAATAAAAAAGGAAGTTCCAAGCAAGCAACATTCTAAATATCTTCTATAGAGGTATCCGAATTTCAAACATTTTCAGCGGTAGGGCCACTTCAAATATCATGAATATGAGTCTAATTTTCAAAATGTTTTCAGACGAGGAACTCTCAAAATAATTTCTAGGGGCATTCAATTTTCAATTCAAACATTGTCCACCTTTTATTGGTGGGACAGTTATGTTTTAATCTTTTTCCAATCTCCCCCTTACTAAAATAGACTTAAGGTATCGCCGCCATTGAGTATGGCACATTTGTATGAATACAACTGTAATTTATCTACTTTCTTCTTGTGGCTGAACTCACACCACAAGTGGAATAATAACGTTCTAATCCAGACCATAAAAAAATAGCGCGATGAGGAGTTTGAGAATAAGAGAGGGGTAGGGAAGGGGTCCTGGGGTGGCTTGTGGCGAACTCTCCACACAAAGATGGTTAGGATTGAAGTAATTTAAAGTGTTTGAAGACATAAACATTTAGGTTATAGGTGATATTAATAATTGTGTCTCACAAGAGTCTTTTAAACCCAATAGAAGCTTTACTGAACTCATAAATTTATTATCAAAAGAGTGAATAATACAATATTCATGAGATTCAAAATCGACTCTTTTGTCAATGGCAACAAATCATAAACATCCTAAAGTTTATAGTCGATAGTTTTATTTATTATTATCATCGAAGAACAAAATAAAGATCGATCATCGATATACATGTCTCGATCGTGTAACTAATCGACTTAGAAGTGAAGTCGATCGTATTTACAATTATTATAAATTTAAGATTAAATAACCAAAAAAGAATTTTGAATAAGAAGTTAACATGAAATAAATAAGAAATATTAATGAAGCCGAAAGGAAATTTTGATCTTACATTTTATATTACTCGAAGCTAGAGCTTCTCCTGCTCCCAATCTGATCACGCCCAAGAGTGGCGCCTGAACGCTCAGATGCCTATATATATTCAACGCAACCCAGAAAAAGAACGACGGGAAAAAAGGGGTGGGGGCACACATGGAACATTCGTGAACCGCACACGCGCATGAGAATATACATCTAGAATGTTCCTTTCAGTCCAAAGCTCCTCCTAAACTAGGGGTGAGTAGAACATCTTCACAACAAAAGATCTTTGGCACAAAACTAATACACAATCGGGGTTCAGTATTACATCCAACGCGCGGATGAGTGGGTCTGTTTTGATTGTAACTCGCGTTAGTTTTCTCTGTTGACATCAGCTGCACTATGATGGGGTAAGTTTAATTTCTTTTATTTGTACACTCATGTCGCTTAATGCTACAGACAACATAGACATTTTTTTTAATGTGCGAGACAACATAATGCTAGACCTACAGTAAGACTCATATTCTTAAACCTAACCGTAATCAGCTAATCTTAAAAATAGCTCTGCCACTTTATCAAAATACAACAAAATTGAATCTCCAGTTCACAAAAATGAGCTAGTTTCAATTAGTGAATATAACGTTCCTGTTACTTGTAACGATGATCTCACGAATTACTTATACCAAGAAACATCAGTACATGTTTAGGCCTACACCATTCAGAAGCGATTTATTATTAAATTCAGAGAAACATTCTGTGCATAACAAAGTAATTTTCTTCTATTTAATTATATAATAATAGCTGGAGCCAATGGCAACATTAAAAAAAAGTCTGTATACTTAAATCTATAAAATAAAAAGGGACAGGTACGTTAATACACAAACTGGCAGGCCAGATGCTTTTTTTGGCACTTAAGTTAGAAGGTATGCTACCCTAAACACTCCCAGTCTTAATACAATAGGTAATCCTTAAGTCCTTCCTTCCTGTAGCGCTGTCTTTTTTCCAAGGATGCCTTTTTCTTCTTCGGTCTGTCTCTCGTCCCAGGACGCCTTCCTTTCTATTTCTCCATTTACGTTCTTTTCCTCAGAAAATTTTGTACAGAGTGCTCTTTCGCCTGGGACGCCTAACTTAACTCTAACCGGTTTACAGGAGGAATGACTACCTGAAAGGTCTTTTTTTCCCCCTCCCTACCAAATCTACATTACATAGTAGAATTCTAGCAGTGAAAAAGGCCTTCCAGATAACCATTCCTATAATAAACAGGGTTTTACGAATATATATATATATATATATATAACAATGGGACTACCACTCTTTAAATCATAGTAAATGGACCTACCTGGACATGTGTGGATGTGCACGGGTCATTGTTCCAGTCTTCATAGACCTCATTGAAGTGATGTATCGGCGTACCACTCGAGATGCAAGCGTCGCATTTACACGTGCACATGTCAGAGACCTGGCCCGGTAGGAAAGGATGGCAATCGCACTCGCATTCCTTCGATGGGCGCGCCACTGGTGCCGCCCGGACCCTTTCTGCAAGGAGTAGCTAGCTTCAACCATGAGTCATAATCGTGTCAGAATATGTCCCTTTATTGATATAACCAAGGTAATGAGTCCGCCATCGACTTTCCTCTACTCTACTCAAAGCATGTTCCAATATTTCGAGAAGGGGAGCACGAGGGAAAATTAAATCATGTACTGCCATTACAGGTCATATCATGATTTACACTGGATGGGTTGCCGCATTTGCGCAAAGGGTTTTAGAGGATAGTAAGGGGTTTGAAATGTGAATGAACGATAGGAATCTACAAGCCATTTCTAAAGATAAGTGCTGCTGTCACACTACTTTACCGGAGGCTGGAAGCCTTCCGATGATTACTTGAGGTCACGCCTCGCTTATCCGAGCAGGGCTTTGGTCTGTGGAGCTATCACCTACTTCCCAAACTCCTTGATAAGAGTATTAGTGGGTCACATACTTCCCAAACTCCTTGATAAGAGGATTGGTGGCTCACATACTCCCCAAACTCCTTGATAAGAGGATTGGCGGGTCACATACTTCCCAAACTCCTTGATAAGAGGATTGGTGGCTCACATACTTCCCAAACTCCTTGATAAGAGGATTGGTGGGTCACATACTTCCCAAACTCCTTGATAAGAGGATTGGCGGGTCACATACTTCCCAAACTCCTTGATAAGAGGATTGGTGGGTCACATACTTCCCAAACTCCTTGATAAGAGGATTGGCGGGTCCAAAGCAGCTTGTCATGTAAGGACTACGCAAGCTTCCGGGTCGTCCACTCACACAGCAGTAAATCCTTTTGTAACGTTATAAGTACGTGCCGCAGATTAATAAACTAAGACCGGCCTGTGGTTTCTGAGCCAACGGGCAGCTACAAGGTGTGAAATAATTCGCATTTATGGATCCTATTCCATTAGAAAATAGAGTATAAAAACTGGAAATCAAAGGACAGCTTGTATTATTGCAAATGGCTATCTTACAGAGGAAAATTCCGGCCACTTTTTATTGGGGGTAAAGGCCCAACATATTAATATCGGCTGTAAATAAGTCAAAGGATAATTTCCAACAGCACCATTTATAATACTAACCGTTCTACCCAACACTAAATACACATTCCTAGTTCATTTAATTAGAATTTCATTCATGGTCAAATGGCTTAACCTAATACTTACGAATTACTGTAACTATCATTGTTTGCTACTTTAATTCACGCTTTTAAACTTTTACCACCATACCATTTAAGTAAACCCCTATAAGATGGTTATACTCTTGGTATATAATAATTTATAAGTAGTTTCTACCTTACATCTGCAATACATTTTTAATTTTAAAAATATTTTATAGCGCCACAAACTCAACTTATTTTTGTGCTAGTATTTTACAATGTAATCGTAATTGCATTATTTTGGCTGAGCCTCATTCTCTAAGCTTATAGCCAAAACACCACTTACCTTGTTAAATTGCCCACACTTTTCCTATTTTATGAAGAAAAAAAATACCAAGTCGGGGACTATATCCCCTAACCCAAACCCTTTTTCCTACCCCTATAGGGGTTTTGATTGACACAAAACGTCACGCATGTCTTGTGAATCTATTTGTAGCTTATAGTATTATAAGAGTGGTATATTCTTTTACCCACCTCGGTGGCGTAGTTGGCTAACGCGCTTTTCGTGTTGAGCTCGACTGCTGAGGACGGGGAGATCGAGGTTCGAATCTCGATCGGGTGAAATGGGGTGGTTTTTCATAAATGGTTTTCCACTCTCCCTCCACGCAAATGCGGGTCCACTTCCTCTAATTCAGCCTTCCTAATTCCTAATCCATTAGAGTAATTAGTACTTAAAGCGTGTAACCCGAACGGTTAGTAAGACGCGGTGCTAAATATTATTATTATTATTATTATTATTAAGAGTGGCCGCAAACCTTCTAAAACTATCAAGAGTTGGACTGGAACATTTTAACTGCTGCCTTCCCTTGTACAATTTTGAGAACAATAAGTGAGGCAGTACACACTATTAAGAATAAACTAGATGTTCTTTAAGTGCGAAACCTGGAGCCAATTTATTTGTTCATATATAGGTATAGCTCAATTTAATAATATTTTTGGGGTAAGTAAATGTAATGTTAAGTTGTTTAGAAGCGTGCCAGAGAGACTGATGCTTGCATCGGTTACCTAAAGTTTTTTGGAGTGGCCCTGCGAACTGTTATACCTCCATTAGGCTGTAACCGAATAGTCAAGTACACTTGACTTGATGTAGACTTGATGCAGTCTTGATAATTTTACACTTCTCGCGGTTTTCATAATGAAGACTGCATCAAACTATTCTAACGGCAACACACTTGGGCCAGCAGTGCTGCTTCCTACCGAATAGCTTAGAAACTATGTAAAAGTCATCTATTAGCTCTAATGAAAACGAAATATTTGTGTAAGTCAGTGCTCTAGCAGACAAAACAATAATATTAAAACAATTGCCAGTCAAACACCGCACCAACGCCTCAAGAAAATCGCATGGCTCGTAGCCTTCCGTATCCATGGTTACCAAGACCTCGAGAAGACTGCATCGGTCTAGTCCGCGACTATTCTGACAGATCTACACTTGCTCACGTGATTACCAATGCAGCTATCAACGCCACGAGCCAACGCGACGCCGCATAAGTAGACTATTCGGATACAGCCTTAGACTACTCTATGGGGCACTGAGTGTAATCGCCGACGAGTTATGGCATGGACAACGGGGTGAGGTTTGGACCTTTGGGTTCGGGCTCCTGGGGTTTTGGACCTGTGGGCCTGGGCCTCGCCATTCGTGTGGTGAGCCGTTTTAGAGCTCCGGCGCTAACCTGGACAGTTAGTAGTGCATGGGCGCCTCCACTCGCACGCACGGGGAGTGGGAGATTACTTTCCCACCCGCAATGGACGTAATCCCATTCCCCTACACACGGGAAAGCGTGGAAATTGCAAGGTCGCTCCTGTGAGCGGAATTAAATAGCTCCGATTACCACCCTGGATAGGTGGGAGACACGTGGTCCCCCTGTGTTGGTCCGACCGGTGAGTGACTGGAAGGGGAGGAAGAGTGAGTTAATTCTCGCCTCCCTGGGTATCCGACCTGATCGGGGTGAGGGGGTTGGGGTTTTTTAGGTACCAACCTAGAAACTGCCCTGGGGCACGATGTCCAGGGGTGCGTGGCGCCACTGTGTACAGCGCCGTTTCCATCGCACGTTAAAGATGCCGGTGTTTAGAAGCGTAGTAAATGGATACATGTGTTTGCATTACGCTAATAGACATGACTGTGCCAGCCACCGTTTATGGCATTGGTTTAAAACCATTCTACGATTTTATACTTAAGATTATCCTATATATTAAAAATTACCACCAGCTACTAGTTCATTTTGTTACAGCACATTTATCTGCTGGGAAAATTAGAATGGATTTGAAAACATCATTATTGTCAAGGAAAAATCACGAGAACACTTCCCCTCACGTTTAGCTTGAATATCTGATATACATTTGCTACCTGCTGAAATTATTACTTAATAAAATATTGATTGCTTACCATCGGACGCTATACTTTCTCTAAATAATTTCTCATTCAAAGGTGATTTATTTTGTGAACTGGTATTTAAACTCTTGTCATTGTCATCGTCAAGTGTATTTGATCTTGTCCACAGTATTTTAATGTTGTTTGGTGGATGGTTAAAAATTTCCCCAAAATGGTTTTGTTGCAAAGGAAGCTGCCATTCTTTCGACGACTCTGTCAAATCATTGTGTTGAATATCATTTCGGTATTTGTCTTCTCTGTCAATCATCGTCGTATTTCGCTCATCCTGAGGATTTGCTCTTAGGGAAACGTTCGGAACGCAGGTATATCTTTGCTCATCTTCATTAGATTTGACGAGGCACTGGTCTATCTTCTGAGGAGTGGAGGTAACTTCAAGAGTCTCCCTTTCGATCCTGAGCAACCAAGGCTGTACATACTGCGTGATGGTGGAGGAGTGCACCGCCGTCGCCTCCCCAGTCATTATCGCCTCTTCAACCCCTCTCCTTGCATCCCCCGTGGACAGGTGCCACGGCAACACTCGAACGAGAGGTTTGCCGAGGCTCAAGGCAGCTTCACAGCTGATCGTAGATTTATTTTCTCTACTTGGCCTGTCATATGGCTCACCAAATTCTAAAACTGGGCTTTTTGCACTTTCAGTGCTATAAAGCCGATAATCTGTCACATGCTGTGGTTGTCTGCTTTCCACTTTGATCACTCTCTTGGTATCTCCCGATTCCATACTTTTCTGGTTGGGTGCCTTTTCTTTAAACTCGGTACTCACATGTTTGTATAAAGGAAACGGCCCAATGCAAGTATTTTTCTTGGACTCAAAGTCTCCGGTTGATAACTCAAGGGTAGAGTTTAACTCCTGGGTGCCGTGGTAGAACACTTGGTGCTCTTGAAATACGTCGCCCCTGTATACCAGCCTCGTCAGCGATTGCAGTAAGGAGGGTCCAAGCATGTGCTGGTAACGCCGCGGCTGGCTACAAACCGCCAGGACGAAATTGCTGGGCGCGGGACATCTGCAGTGCCCGCACGTAGGTGGATGGATGACGATGTCGCGAGTTTCGGAGCAGCACGATTGACACGGCCTGATCACGTAGTCCGGGACGTTGCAGTAGCAGAGATTCTCTCGAGGACCGCGGTTCCGGGGTGAGAGATTACCAAAGCGCGTGGCTTCAAAGCAGTAGCAGGGAGGTTCCAGTCTTCTTGTTGACGTGTAACTTGGAGGTGTTTGCAAGACTGTGCAAGGAGACCTACTCTCTTGATGAAAGTGTGATGTAGGTAAGATGAATGTTCTATGACGAGGGAGGTTGACTACTGGTGCCAAGGTTTTTGATACGGGAAACGTGCCACCATGCGTGGATATATCCTTATGTGGCATGCTTGGATGTATTTTTCCTGGAAAACAACGTCCTGTTACAATTTTATGCTCCACCTCATACTTTGATGTAAAATTTCACATACAAGCCACTATTTATATTAAGCAACCTATTATGATTCTGAATTAAGTAGTATATTTAGTTTTTTATTAACGTATCTTAGTACACATCTGGGTCACACTCATCCATTAATTTACTTAAAAACAAAACTAGGAATTTGAGAATCTCTGTCTATAGTAATTAATGACTGATCGAAATATTAAATTAGATATACAAATTTTAATAGATTCTTAGGTTTTGAACACTACATCACTAATTTATGATCAATTTAGACTCACAATCATGACATGTTTTCTGTAAGTATTACTACTTTTGCTAAGTTTACCATTTCGAAATTTTTAAAAAAATACAGCTAAAACAATGTCAATTTTTTTCAAACCAAAGTCCTTATTTTACATAAAATAGATATGACTTATATTTTGCCAAATATTGCGAAATCCTAGTTGTTATTGTTTGTATAGAATATCCATAGCTAATAATTATTATGATCTCAATATCAAGCAATAGAAATGTTGTCTTACTTTTGTATCCAAGCTGCAATTTTTTCCTCTCGAGAAATTCTTTGGCCGGTGTCTGAGGCCTGTTCAACCCCCCACATCTCCTCGATGCTCTTAAAACCGGATGCGGTGGAGATGGTCTCTTTTCCACAGGTTTCGTCGACTGAACTTTTAACGGACTGCCAATAACTTTAGACGATGCACACACGCCACCCTTTCCTGCAGTTTTCTTTTCCTTCGGTACCTTTAGCTTTTTTCCCGGCGAAGGGGTTTCACTTAAACTTTCTAATGCCATTACATTTTCTCCCGTATTTTCCCCCTCCACCCACATCTGTGTCTGCTTTTCCAGCGAAGGGGTTTCACGTAAACTTTCTAATGCCATTACATTTTCTCCCATATTTTCCTCCTCCACCCACATCTGTAGCTGCCTTTCCGTAGGAGGGGTTTCACGTGAACTTTCTAATGCCATTACATTTTCTCCCATATTTTCCTCCTCCACCAACATCTGTATCTGCTTTTCCCATGGAGGGGTTTCACGTGAACTTTCTAATGCCATTACATTTTCTCCCGCATTTTCATTTCCCACCAATATATTGTTTGTTTTTCCCGCCACATATGTTTCAGTAAATATCACTGATTCAATTTCTCTACTTTTGGATTCCTTACTATTGGTCTGTCCGTTTCTCAGACTTGTATCGGGAAATTCTTGAGATTTAACTGAAACACTTCCTTCTTTACAGGGTTCATCCTTTTGTGACGATTTCTTTCTTGGTTCGAATATGGATGATTCTGAAACAAAAGACCTTACCGCTTCCTTAGCCGGAATAGTAGCTATTCGAAATAGCTTTAATGAACAAAAAAAAATTATAATACATTTAGAATTAGTAACAAATTTGGACTCTCTTGCTACAACGAAAAAGTGAAAAGGAATATAAAGATTAGGGGTAGCGTTTGATAGCTGCCGTTTGCGGAAGTAGTGCTACTATCGTCCGAATTATTAGCTCAGTTACTTAAAAAAAACCTTGCTACAGTTCTCACATTTTTGAAAACAGATACAGTCCGGCATTACATTATGTATTGGATTGGACAAGAGATTAATTTTCTCATGCTTAGTTTTAGTTATGGTTTTCCGCAATAAACACGCACCTGTTCAATAATTAAACTGTGACCCACTAATTGATGGTTCCCCCTCTAGAACCAGCCCTATTTAACCTAAAGATACACGATGTTTTGAGGAACTACCTCAGCAATCACCTACAGGATATACATAAAATGTTTCAAAACTACCCTCACTGCGTTTAATCGAGACTTTGAATCATAAAGGCTGGTATAGGAAATATATATATGTTAACAAATAGGAGGGACGAACAATTAAGAAAGTAACACAGTTTTTACTATAAATTTTGACCACTGGACACACATTTCAGAAAAGTTCCAGTGAAACGAATACTTGTTTAGAGGTATTGAGCGTTGAGGACAAATTTTCATTTAAAGACAAACACCTGTCTGACCAGTTATACCAATGTAAGATGTACACTTTCTTTTTTATTTTAAAATATAATTTACAAACATTAAAGAGTTTTAACAATAAACTAGCATAATATGGCTCGGTGTATGGTTGTTGTTGAGGTGAAGGGAGTATGCAAGGATAGGGAAATGTGGAGAATGTTAAGGGAGGATGGATTAAGTACGGAGCTATTTTCTGAGCTATATGCAATTTGTATGTATGTGTGTGTGTATGTATGTGTGTGTGTATGTATGTATGTATGTGTGTATGCGTGTATGTATGCGTGTATGTATGTATGAGTGTGTACGTATGTGTGTGTATGTATGTGTGTGTATGTATGTGTGTGTATGTATGTATGTGTGTATGCGTGTATGTATGCGTGTATGTATGCGTGTATGTATGTGTGTGTATGTATGTATGAGTGTGTACGTATGCGTGTATGTATTGTGTATGTATGTATTGTGTATGTATTGTGTATGTATGTATGTGTGTGTATGTATGTATGTGTGTGTATGTATGCGTGCATGTATTGTGTATGTATGTGTGTGTATGCATGTGTGTATGTGTGTATGTATGTATGTATGTATGTATGCGTGTATGTATTGTGTATGTATTGTGTATGCATGTGTGTATGCGTGTATGTATGTATGTGTAGTGTATGTGTGTGTATGTATGTGTGCATGTATGTATGCATGTATGTGTGTATGTATGTATGTATGCATGTATGTATGTATGTATGTATGTATGTATGTATGTATGTATGTATTCGTGTGTGTATGTATGCATGTATGTGTGTATGTATGTATGTATTCGTGTGTGTATGTATGCGTTTGTGTATGTATGTATGTATATGTGTGTGTATGCTTGTATGTATATTTAAAACATAGTCTGTAATATTTAAAAACAGTATTTCCCCTTTTATTTGTCCCTGTCACTTTATGTTGTGCCATCTTCTAATATTGCAAATGATGTAAAAACATCTACCATTAAAAAAAAGTTAATATTTCAAAACTAAAATGATTACCTGGTTCAGATTTTTTCTTCGGACCTGAAACAAGATAAAAAAAAGGGTAATTTAGTAAGATCTATAAACATATCGATGTCCAATCTTATAGAAATACTATTGTTACTGGGACGAATGAGTAAAAGGATTTCATACGCCTCAACCCCACACTGTATTCTAATGGAAACTAAAATAAACCTCACGGTTAGATTCTTGGTCCGAACCTAATTATCTGGTCAAGTTCCTTGATGTCATGATGTGAAATAATATCACAACAAATTAACAAGAAAATCTAATCTACGTGCAGTTTTCTGCATTCTTTACTTGACATCAGCAAAATCGGCACTATTTAGATAGTATTTGCATTTTAGAATACATTTATCTTGTTTAAACTAGATATGGGTCGAATCCCATATTTCTCAAATTCGAATCTTAAGCTTACTGTGAATCTCGAATCCAAATTCTAATCCTTGAATATTTAGAAATGTAATCTTTTAGTTAAAGATAATTTTTTTATAAGCTTGGTGACACTGATAAATGATATTTTATTTTTCATATATATTAACGTAAAAAGATTAATAGTAAAAGACGTTTTGATTAAATTACTTATATTAATACGATTTTGTATTTTGTTGTGGATTTACTATATTCTTGATCACACAAGTCTACTTAATTTCTTTCACCAACTACTTAAGATTGTGTTTAAAAGTGAAGGCTTTAGGCCTTCATAAATGTATTGATATTTTTTTTTGGGATTCTTACGCATCTCAAATACTTAGGGATTAAAAAATCCGACCGTCTCATCTCTTTTTTCTCTCCAATCTCGATTCTACAGTCTTACAAAGGTTACAGAAAGCCTTACTATCATGCGACGACTTATTTCAACTTCAACTGTATTATAAAATTAATTACGCTTTATGCAAATATTGAGACGGGCTCATCATAAATTGGCTCTTGCACCTTTCGTTAATAGCCTGAACGATAGCGATCTTACGTTGTCTGGTTCTACTTTGGTGAAGCTTTTCAGGTATGGCCCAAGGCAAGGCTGCAATATTTCAGGGTAAACAGAGTGTGTGTTTAAGGTGGGGGATTTAGAGGACGCGAGAAAGTGTCAGTTTTTCTACAGTTTTTATATCAACACATTTTTTGGCCCAAAATAAATAGAATATTGCTCCAGTAGCAACGTTAAGTTTAATTTTCTCTATATGATGATATCGTCATTTGTTGAATATATGTCATAAGCATAGCGGCATTAGATGGGAATGTTTAAATGAACAGAAAAAGTTGTCGTTAAATTCCAGGACATCCTCGACAGATATCCAATAACACTGTTGATATCACCACGCGAAGAAAATTTAACTAAACGTTGCTACTGGAGCAATATTTGATTTATTTTGGACAAATAAATGTTTTGCTATAAAAAAAATCCCTGCAAGATCACTGAGCTTTTCTCGCGTCCCCTTCCACCTTAACCCATAATAACTTACTCGCAATTTGTTGGTCCGAACTAGACTGCTTCCCGACGCACGCAGACCACCTCAAGCAGGACCGGCACCACTGGGCGTGTCCTCTGCTCCCCTCTCTCTCTACGCTCCCGATCGCATCTCTCCTACTCTTCTTCCTCTCCTCCCCATTCACACTCTTCAAAGATTCTCTGCTGCTTCTAAATATGGGGTGCCTCCTCAGGGATTCATTGCTGTTGCTCGTTTTCGGGTGCGTCTTCGAGGTATAAGTTCTATTACTCAATAGGGCGCGCCTCGTCTTACGTTTATCGCTATTGCTCGACTCGGAGCGCCCCTTTAGGCGTTCATTGCTGTTGCTCGGTTCGGGGTTTCTCTCCACTGGATCGATGCTCGATTCGGGGCGCATCTTCGTGGGATAAGTGCTAATGCCCAACACGGGGCGTTTCTTCCTAGTTTCATCGCTATTGCTAATTGCGGTGTGCCACTTTAAGGGCTCATTACTTTTGCTCGGTTCGGGGTTTCTCTCCACTGGCTCTATGCTCGGTTCGGGGCGCATCTTCGTGGGATAGGTGCTAATGCCCAACATGGGGCGCTTCTTCGTAATTTCATCGCTATGGCTAATTGCGGGGTGCCACTTTAGGGGCTTATTGCTGTTGCTCGGTTCGGGGCTTCTCTTCACGGGCTCGACAATATCGATCGATTCGGGGCGCATCTTCGTGGTATAAGTTCTCGTGCTCAACAGGGGGCGCTTCTTAGTGGTTTCATCACTATTGCTAAATTCGGGGCACCACTTTAGAGGTTCATTACCTTTGCTTGGTTTGGGGCGCCTCTCCACTGGCTTAGAATCGTCATCTTCATACTCCTGAACTGTCTGCACATACTGTTGCCTTCTAGAAGGTGGAGGACTCTCGATGAACGTTCCGATCGAGCGGGTCTCGGGGTTCATCGGGACTGCGATGACATGGGAAACAAATCAACTTGTTTAATTAAGACCCACACTGGTGGTCGTATGGTATATGTCGTCGGTCTTGCAATCACTTGTATTGTTCGTGACAGGTGAGGTAGGAGGTTATAACCTCTGCCTGATACCCTAAGATGGTGGTTTTCACACCAATAATTTATCACTCTAGTTTTCTTATTCCATCTCTACGCTAATGTTGGTGCACTTACGCTCAACTATCCTTCTCATCCTTACCCCTCTCTGACATTTAGGTTCAACCAGTATTAATCCCTATCTCCCTCCCTCTCCCGCCACTCGGCTGGGTTCTACGCATACTCATACTAATGTATAAATGAGAAAGTTAGAATTTAGAATAAATGTACCCACATTTGCATGAAGGTAGGGTGGGAAACTGTTTAATACAACCTGTAGAGGTTCGAATCCAGATGCCTCCGTCAACAGCAGACAGGACTAGACGATTTTTAGGCATTTGTAGGTATGCCTACTGGAGTGGGTAGGTTCGCTTGTCGATGGTGCCGAAATATCTCTTGGTACACCCTAAATTATAAACAAATTTGTGAAAAAGTGAAAGGTACCAAATAATGTACATGTGTTGGTGTTTTGTTTTTTTTGTCGTGCGAGTTTCTTGAACAGAATAATGGATACTCTGAGATGTTGTTGTACCGACTTGATCGTCCAGAGTTCCTTGGCACCATTTTCATTCCCAGGCTCACGTCGACTACAATAGGACGACGCCGAGTAACCCTGGTTAGGTTCACCACGATAATGTTGACAGGTCTCTTTGCCATTCTTTGGTCTGACGATGTCGTCATTTTGTTGATTAAAAAAAATACATCTATTAGATTCCAAGGATATATCTTTGTATTTTTTTTAATGTCTGTTTCAAGTTCATTCCGGGGCTATTTCCATTGTCTCCATGTTCTCATAAAACGTGAGTATTGCTTGCACGGATAATGCGCCTTACATAGCTCAAAGCGGCCAATATGGCCAAACCACTCTTTCCCGAACATACAGTAGCCCCATGGCTTCTTTGGTGCTGACTGACAACTGCCTGCTTTGTAAAGTTACCATACCAAATTATGTATCCCTACGCCAAACCATATGATCTGTAAAAACATGTGTTTAGCAGCTGTCACTTCTGACAGTCAAAATT
>CABFOV010005881.1:6007-39003 GCA_902141375.1 Timema poppense
TTATTATTATTATTATTATTATTAGCACCGCGTCTTACTACCGGTTCGGGTTATACGCACTTACGCTAATGTGTAATGGTAGGGTGATTGTGAGATGAAATGAAGGACCTACAGCTTAACGTGGAATCCGAACCACGGTGGAGGCCTGTCATTCCTCACATTCACAAGATGTCTTGTCAGAGGTGAAGGAAGGGTTTGGTAATCAGATAAATCTTTGCCGGGACCGAGGATTGAAACCCGGCCGCCAGCATAGAAGTCCGACACCTTACCCCTAGACCGCCAGGTCACCTGTAGAGCTCTTAAATCTCCAGAAACACTTAAACGTATTTCAAAATCTTAAGTCCAAACTTGCAAGAAAATGTAACCTTACCTTCGTAGATAACGTTGGAGTTTGCAAAGGTTCAAGAAATAAAATTAAAACTAAAATAACTAACTTTTATTGATTAAAATGTTCGTTAGTACAATCATTTTTAGAGTAGGACAACTCAAAATTTTTAAAAGGCCACATAATATCTATGACCATAGATAAAGATAGTAAATATTGAATCGACCAACACTAGACGTGTTTTCGTGGTTGACCTGGTATCGATATTTACAACAACAGCGTTTTCAACGTGGTCGTAAACATCGATATCAGCCTTCTTGAACAAATTGATGTGTGGTTTTTATGTTGGACTTAAAAGAGTATGACTTCCTAGTCAATGGATTTTAAGTTTTTGTAAATTAAAATGGACAGCAATTACTAGCTTGAAATACATGACATTAAGTAACTACTTAAAACCGTTTAATTATGGATAAAAGAGAATAGGATATGATTTAGGGCTATTTAATATTACATATTACGTACCTCATGTTTTATTAAGGCTATTTTTGGAAAGATATGTTTAACTTGATATGTTGCGTAAATATTAGGACTATTCAAAGTAAGCATCAATCTAACAAAGAAAGAAAAGCTCATTTTCCATCGATTTGCAGTGCATTGCTGACAGCTTATAGCTGACTTCTGAGAGTCAGCATTTAGATATATACCTACATATTGACTGTCAGGAGTGACAGCTTCTAAACACATGTTTTTGCAGATCATATGGTTTGGCGTAAGGCTCTCAGCTGTGAGCTGTTAGTCAGCACCAAAGAAGCCATGGAGCTACTGTAGTTGTGGGCTATTGCAAAGAATGACTTAGTATTGAAATTGGAATATATATTTCAATACTACTTCATTATATATATATATATATATATGTAACTTCATTATATATATATATATATATATATATGCCAATTTCAATACTACTTCATTATATACCCCAGATAAATGTCTACATCTTGCGTTACTTTATATTCCCTTCAAATTGTGCCTATACAACTTGGCTAAACAAGAGCATGCCTAAGGTTAAGTAAGAAGTCCTACAAGTTTCTTCGTTAGCCTTTCTAATTTTAACCATTGAAGGTATGTTGGAGTTTTAGCTATGACTAGTTTACTCTCTTCATTTCCTTCCGAAGACATTATTATAAGACACTGATTTGCTCATAGGACTGTACTAAAAAAAGGCGTTATGGTCACAAATGACAATACTATGATGTACAGCATATTTGATATACCTTACTATGTAAAAAATCAATCACACCGCAAAACAAATTATTTTGACCTCATCAGGATTCAAACCATTCTTACAAGATGGCGGATTGTAAGTAACTGGTCACCTCTCGCTCGTGCTTTTAATCTTTATTAAAGCAAATGCTGAGTGCAGTTTAATACATTAAACGCATTTAAAGTCTAATATAATTAATTCTAAATTATTTTTTTCTGTTTGTGAATGCATCTTTGTTTACTATTGTAGAACTAATTGAATACGTTTTGTTTTGTTCGCTGATACAACACGGCCAAGAAGACAAGCTTTGACAGCATCGAACTTTCTAACTTAGTGCAAGATTTGGTCAAGGTAGCACTACAATCTAAGGATGTATTAAATAATCTAGTGGCTACTATCACTGAATCGGTGACCCGTGCATTAGTGAAAGAACTGAAAGATCTACTTGATTTTAACATGGATGAAATTAAGAAGCTGAGAGAATAAATTAAGAAACGAGATGCTGATCATAATCAGCTAAAGCGTGAATTTGTACTTTCGAAAGATGAATTGGAACAATACCAAAGACGATCCACCCTTAGATTTTTTGGTGTTGCTGAAAACACCTCTTAGAACACGGGCTCTTTGGTGCTGGATGTGATTAAGAATAAACTCAATCTACCGCATGTGACTGTTAATGACATCGACCGTAGTCACCGAGTAGGCAAAATTTCAGGAAGAAACCCAGGCCTATGATTGTGAAGTTTGTTTCATACAGGAAACGAAGTGAGGTCTTCCGTAGGAAACGACAGCTTGCTGGGTCAATAATAACTAAGGGAAGACTTAATTGCTGAGCGTATGATCTTACTACAAGAAGCTATACAGAAATTTTGTTTGAAAAACGTATGGACTTTAGATGGACGCATTGTTGTCAAGACTGAAACAGGCAAGTTACACATAAACTGCATGGAAGAGCTACCCATTGCACAGTGAGTGATCTGGAAATGTAATTTATTACTTATTTTATTTTAAATCCTTTCTTAATTTCGTAACTTTCGTCATTTTTATTTGTTTTTAATGTGGTACTTGATTCATTGTTTTGTGTTTTACTCATTATTATTAATTTACTAATCTCAAAAATAAATTTAGTAATTTTTTTTCTCTCTCATGGTTTCATTTGTTTTTAGTGTGGTATTTGATATACTATCGTGTGTGTTGATTATTGTTATTAATTTACTCAGTTCTAAAATGTGTGTATAGGGGTGTGTATGTGTGCTAACAAGCTCAACTCAAATCTCAAGATCTCGGGTAAAGGTAAGTTTAATTATTTTTTTATTTTTGTATATATGCGGATAATATCTTACAAGGGTGAGATAGCCCAACTACAATATGTTTTAGTGAGCTATGTTCCATGTCTGTTGGTGACCTTGACCAATCGCTCCTTTCATTTCCTTCCTTTACAACTCCTTCAACAGTTATGATGCTTCAAAATGTACTTGAAAGCCAGCTGCTATAGCTACAGGTGGCCCACGTAAATGCACAGTCTTTACTAAGCCATTTCCACGAATTCAACAGCTTATTTTCTTCTCTGTCCTTTCATGATATTCATGTTTCTGAATCCTGGTTAAAACTATCCCTTCCTTCTAGCTTAGTACACCTGAGTGGTTATCAACGCGTTAGAAATGACAGAACCATGAAGGGCGGTGGACGTGTGTGTATGTACATCAGAGATTATATTAAATATAAAGTACTATCTGTATCACAGAGTTCGTCCTCAGCGCAACTTGAATATATTATTGTTGAAATAAACACTTCACAACAAAGGTTTATGTTATCTTTAGTGTACCGGCCACCTCCAGTTGGTAAATTTACTGCCTTTGAGACTGCCTTGGCTGAGCACATGCACACATATGAACATATAATTGTAATAGGTGATTTTAACGTGGACTTAATTAGTAGCAACAATGAAACCTTGCAATTACTGAGTTTATTTTCTTCATACAATATGGCGCCATGTCACTTAGACGCAACACATCATACCGTAACCTTGCATAAGTGGATTGATCATATGTATATTTACAACTCTAATAAAGTGATCTCCTCTGGACAAGTCGTGGTTCCCGGAATCTCACATCATGATCTTGTTTACCTATCCTACTCAATGCGTATAGCTAAAATTGCACCTATCGTGACATTAAATCCAATGATAGAGACAAACTGAATGCTGATGCTCAATCCATGCCTTGGTACCTGATCAACACTAAGTTAAGCGTTGATGACAGGTTACATAATTTTAGGGATATGATCCTTGAATTGTACGATAAACATGCACCAGTAAAGTCTCGACGTGTTAGTAGACTACCTGCGCCTTAGATGACGAAAGACATTAAGTTATTGATGAGGATACGTGACCAAGCATATGCGAAGTTTAAACGAGAATCGAAAATTAAGCCACTTACAGGCAACATAAATTTTAATGAGTATAAACGTCTGCGTAATAAATGTACCCAGGCCATTAGGAAAGTTAAAATGGACTTTTCCCTTTCACTCTCTAATACTATCCGAGCACCCAAAAAACTATGGAGGGAATTGCGGAGGATGGGAGTGGGCCATACACTACCCAAAAACACTCATAAGCACATTAGTCCCACTAAACTAAATGAAGAGTTTCTTCACATACCTAATTTAACTAACAAGATAGGTAGAATACATATAAACGATATTTATGCCTCCAATGCAAGTAATAATAATAGTGACGAGAATTATGACAGTACTTTTTACTTTGTCCATTTGACTCATCATGAGGTATACAAATCAATAATGAGAATAAAATCGAAATCATAGGGTGTAGACAAAATTTAAATATTGCTAATACCATTTTTTTAAGAAATGTTATATCAACAATAACTGACTTATCCAACTTCTCACTCATGATCGAACAGTATCCCGCACTTTGTTAACTCGCACTTATTACGCCAGTACCTAAGAAAGGACTAGCAAAAGATTAATATGACTTTAGACCTATAAGTATACTTCCATCCCTTTCTAAAGCACTAGGATTCCTAGTGCATCAACAAATTTACCGACTCATTAACAAACACAATTTGTTAACTGCCAATCAATCAGGATTCAGATAACCTCATAGTACATGTATCGCGTTGATAAATGTCACAGACGACATTAGACTAGCCATGAATAAATGCGACCTAACACTTCTTATATTATTAGATTTTTCAAAACGTTTTAATACTGTGGATTTTAATATTATATTAGCAAAATTGCATGTATTATTTAATTACTCTCCAGGCAGTAGACAGTGGATGAGATCATATTTGCATGGTCATCAGCAAAGTGTTATGTTAGGCAACACGTTCTCAACATTGCGCCCAGTTGAAGCTGGTGCTCCACAGGGCTCAGTTTTAGGGCCATTGCTTTTTTCCTTATACGTGGATGATATCACTTCTTCAAGGTCATACTGTAAATATCATATGTATGCAGACGACCTCATCAAATATATATTTCTACTGACCGTTCTTCAATAAATACAGCCATACAACGAATAGTTATTGACCTAGTTACAATAAATGCTTAGTATGAAAAAAAAAAAGAACTTAAATTGAACCCTGATAAAACTCAAGCCATTCTTATAGGAACAAGCAGATTACTACTGAATGTGGACCATTCCCTACTGACTGACATACGATTAGGAGTAGTACAACTGACAACAATTACTAAAAATCTTGGCGTGATTATTGATGAAAATATTAATTGGAGTTCGATTTGCAAGAAAGTGTATGCCTGCTTACATTCACTGAGAAAACTAAAGAATTTTCTCCCAGAAAATATACAAATTATCCTTGTCCAGCGCTTAATAATGCCACACTTTGACTACTGTGACGTAGTATAAAATGACTTAAGAGACGCTCTAACACAACGACTACAAAACACATGTGTTTAATACATATTTAACTTAAAACGGCATGACCATATTTCTAAGTATTTTAATAAACTGAGTTGGTTAAGAATAAATCAAAGGTAGGCGCTACATTTATTAATATTGCTTCACAAAATATTATCAACATCTCAGCCTCAATACCTATCCTCACGGTTCCTATTTGTGAAAGATAAACACAGCCGAGATACCTAATCAAATCCACTCTACATAATAATATGTCTATTCCCATACATAGATCTCAACATATGCTCGTTCTTTTACTGTCCTAGAATCACAGGCGTGGAACAAACTAAATAACTCTACTCCTCATTTAACATCTAGACTCCCCTTCAAGTGCGCGGATAAGCAATTTATCTTGTTTAATAAGCTAAACAGAGTTCTTGAAACTACTTGAGCTCTAAATGAGTGTGTGAATGAGCGTGCGAATGTTTTTCTATTTATTTTAATATTTATTTATTAAATTGTATTTCAATAAATGTAATAGTTTATGTTGTATTCAACACTGGTTAAGTGAAAGAGAAGGCTCTTGCCTTAACTCTACCAGATATATAAAGGCTATTATTATTATTATTATTATTAAAAAAACCCAAGATATATTGATTTTATACAGGGTTGAAGGGGAGTCATAAGCTAACATTTAAATTAAAAGCCTCTTTAGCATTCCTCAAACGATATAATTTTTATTATAAATGGTGATTTGTGGATTATATTGTTGCGTTACTCATACTAGAACAGCACGATAGTACTTTATAAAATTGGACTGAACACAGTTGTTGAATTGATTGTAAAAGCTGTATCGTTGGTTATGATATTTTAATTCAAATACACGGGGCTGACACTTTAACTTAAGATTCAACCACTCTAGCATCATCACTTACAAAATATAATTTACGGCAAATAGTTTAATAATATATCGGGTATAGAGCAAGCCATCCATAGGAGCTTAAGTTAAGCTTCAATTCTTCCTCCTCAACTCGTATTTTTAACTGAATACTAACCATTCTTATCAGAGAAAAAATAACTAATCACATTAAGGCTACGGCCACACTTCGGGACCAGAGACAGTGACAGATTTTACAACGCTTTCGTTAGGATTTTTAAGTCACAATGACAAATACGGTATGGAGGTGGCCACACTCGCGTTCGTGTTGCAGCCTGTCACGAGAACACTAGACACTTGTATGGGTTTGCGTGCGTCATCCTAGTTTAAAATGTCGACCAATAAGGTACTCGGGACCACGCTATCACTCCCCCACTAAGCATTTTACTAACTTTTTTGCAAACCACCCAGTATTTCCCACCCATCTTGAGTTTGACACTCGGTAGAGTACAATACCTATCCAATATTTGATACCGAGCTATTTATTTATAAATGAAGTAAATGCAATATCACCACTGCGGAATGAATTAAACAATGAAGAAATAAATGAACAAGGTAAGAACTTCTTTAATTAGCATATATAAAATCATAAAATTTACATTATACAAACTAACTATAGATTGAAATTTTTGGCATGGACTTGGGGTGCAAAGGTTGTTTCCAATCATAGTAATTAATTCCACTTTGTAAATAATGTATTTTTAAATACCGTGAACATAGCGTTAAATTGCATTTTATAAGTGACACCGCAAACATTATGATTAAATAGGGGGGTGTTCTCTGGTTTTTACAAGTCTGTCCATAAGTACGTCTTTGCATATTATTGGGATGAACACCATATTATCTAGATTTACGTTTCTTCTTCATATAACTATAAATAGGGGGGGGTGGGTGTTCTCAGGTTTTTACAAGTCTGTCCATAATTACGTCTCTGCATATTACTGGGATGAACAACGTATTATCTAGATTTACCTTTTCTCTACATATAACTATATACTACTAAGGCTAAAAAAACACATCTCCACGCATTGGTGCTATGATAACTGTAGGTAGCAAGCGCGGCCGTAGCTTAGCCAAGTTAATTAGTTTACAGCTCAGCCACTTAGCGCGTCAATCTATGCTCTAAAAGTTTAAGAGCCATCAAGTTACCCATTCTTACACTTTCAACTATGTATTATCACATTGTTAATGTTTATTAACTCTATCTGTATTTTGGAATGGTAAAGTTAAAAATTAAAAGTGTCTTATAACAATGTCTTCGGAAGAAAATGAAGAGAGTAAACCAGTCATAGCTAAAACTCCAACAGACCTTCAAAGGTTAAAACTGGAAAAGCTAATGAAAAATCTTGTAAGTATTCTTACTTAACCTTAGACATGTTCTTGTTGAGCCAAGGTGGATAGGCCCAATGTAAAGAGAATATAAAGTAACGCCAGATGTAGACATTAATCTGAGTTATAGTACGTTTTATCCGTCCCATTCTTGACAATTTTTTGCTTATAATATAGATATCAGCCTTCATTATTTCAAACACAAAAACCCGTAGAATTGATTTGAACAAAAAAATTAAAAAAACTTTTTAAATTAAATAAGAACATGTTCCACTCACCTAAGCTACGGGGTATCTTTATGCCGTTCTAGAACTATTTGGGCACATTTCACTAACATGTTACTAACATGAAAGGTTGGGTTAAGCTAGAATGGAAAAGTGTCATAATAATTAGTTATTCAGAATCTTTCATAAAAAGAGCCAAAATGGTCTCGTGTGCATATAAACATCCTAATGTAGGCGTGGTTCATTCACTAACTTGTTACATACATTTAGGAAAGTGAGATCTAATACAGGGTATACATTATTTGTACTCACCCGGCCATGTTGGTTTAGATGCACTCACCCCAATGATAGTAAAATTACAAATAACAAATTTCAAATTACAAAAAAAACCTTTACGAAAGACAAAACAAGTATGGTATACATACAAATTCTGCTCCGATTATGAAATCGGTTGCTACAAAATTACGGATAACGTTTCACCCACATATCAACTGATCAAAATTATTTTTCAGAATGTACCTCTTAACTTCCTTCTTAAAAAGATTAAATTTTTTCATCTTTATTTCTTGTGGTATTATATTGACACATTTTAGTCATTAATCTTTATTGAGTCCAAAAGTAGTGATGTTTGCTCTGTTCTGGAAAATATATTCAGACTTCTTGTAGAGTAATTCCCATTTTGTATTCTCCAATTTTTATGCTAGGCCTACTAATAGTTAGGTTGTTTTCAAGTTTATAGGCAATTACAACCATATCCTAAAAATTAGCTTCTGTTAATTTCAAAATACCCAACCTTTTAAGCTTAATGTCGCCGTCCTCACTTATGGGCAGCCGAAACATATTTTTTAGTGCCGTGTTTTTTAGTTTTATTATTGGTATTAAATTACATCTAAAAGTATTACCCTTGATTATATCAAAGCAGAACAAGTGCAAGTTAACCAGAGCAAAGTAGATGGGCTTTAACATGTTTGGAGTGAATTTGTAGGAAAGTTTCTTTAGCACCCAATTTGGACCCCTAATTTTTTTTGTGACATGTATTATATGTGGGCTCCACGCTAGTTAGTTATCAATGGTCAGACCAAGATATTTTGTTTTACTTATTTCAGTACGTTATTCTCAAAGTTTATCTATATTCTTTCTATCTTTGTTTCCTGGTTTAGTAAAAATGACGTAGTTAGACTTTTCAAGATTCAGTGACAGTTTATTGATTCTTAACCAATTGTATAACAATTTCAGGTCTGCTTGAATACTCTTTGCTATAGTTTTAAAATTTTTTCCAATGAAAATATCATCTACATCTACATATAGCTGTAAATGGCCTTGAAAATCAGCTGGAAAATGCCGTTAACTTTAATAAGAAAAAGTACAGGTCCAATTACCGAACCTTGAGGGACCCCACACTTGACACCACGTACAGTGCTTTCATGATTGTTTATGTAAGTGTATTGATTTCTGTTAGTAATATAGCTCTTAAACCACTCAAGAGCTACTCCTCCTATTCCTATTTTAGACAGCTTGTATAATAGAATTTCATGGTTGACAGTGTCAAATGCCTTTTTTAAATCAGTAAATAAAGCTCCTAAAAGCTTAGTATTTTCATTTAATGTATTCTGTATTTTATCAATCAATTCAAAAGCCGCATTTAGTGTATCAGACTTCCCCCTAAATTCATATTGGGGCTGTTTGAAAAAAAAAAATTTTATCTAAAAACTTCAGTAATCTAACTTTCATTATTTTTTCTAATATTTTTGATATGGAGGATATAAGTGAGATAGGCCTGTAATTTGATGGATTACATTTCAAAATTCCACTTTTATACATGGGAATAATTTTTAATATTTTCAGCTGTTCTGTAAATTTACCTTCTGTTAATGATTTATTAAATAGAACAGAGATATACTCTGCAAAAAAATTTGAGCAGTCGTTTAGTACTTTATTAGAACATTTGTCAAAAGGCAATCCTTATGAGTTACTCTTATCATATCTTTTACTTCCATTAAATCTGTTAAGAAAATTGAAAATGAGCAGTCTATAGTGGTAGTGTATGTAGGCCTAATATGTCCATTTATCATCAGGATATACAGGAATATTCATTTCAAGATTATGACTTATATTTATAAAAAAATTATTTAGCTTACCTGCCATTTTAGAAGTTGTACTATATTCCTTATACATACATTTTAATTTTGCTATTTTATTATTAACTTTACAGTTTTTTAAGGGACTTATTTATCTCCTGCCACAATTGTTTAGGATTATTACTACTCAGCCATTTCGTATAAAAGTGAGCCTATGTATGTAATTTCTTAATTTATAAAAAAACAACTTAGATATTAAATTTTAGTTGGGCAAAGAGCAATATTTAACTGTTCTTTAAAACTTTTTTTAATGTTTTTTTTTCTGTGTCATGAAATGCTATGGTGCGAAAAACAATAGTTTTGCTGTGATCTTTTGTTTTGTTGGTGACATTGACATTTCACTCCTTTTTTGGGTACACAGTTTTTAAAGTCAGTCAAGTGATAGATGTAGGTGATCACAAGTATCCATAACGAATAAATTCTAGAAGTTAAAAACTTAATATTGGGGATATGGAAATGACACACCTAGTTTATATGAATTATTATGGCATTCATCCAACCCATTTTAACCTAACCTTTCATGTGTTAATAAATGAAGCTATTCAATGTAACAACTAAACGTGGGTGGTATACATCATACATTGTCATAGTGATTTTAGTGTACACTGCCCAAGATGACGAGTGTAAAGCAAAGCATCCAAAATTATATTGTAATTTAGTTGGAAGGTTAGGTTAAGTTTGGATGGATAAGACCATAATTACAGTAGTGTCATGGCTTCTTTGGTGCTGACTGACAGCTCACAGCTGACTACTGTATCAACACAAGAAATATTATTCTTATCAAATTATAGCTATGAGATTTTATAAACTGTTCGGGGTTCCAGGCCCTTGGCTCTCAACCATTTAATTTATGTATATTAGTTTGCCATTGTTTATTCTCTTAATTTAATACCATTTTTAAAAATCACTTAATTCACTTTGGTTGTAATAGGCTTGCAAGTGCCCATTATTTATAATATTCAAATACATTTAATAACATTAAATATATAATTTTACAACATCCCTCCCCTGAGTTTATTTGAAATCATGTTAACATTATCAAGATACCAAGAGTACTACACCTATGGTACATTATTGTTTTCTAATTGTTTCGGCCTATTTTGATAAATAGCCTTCAGCATCTTCAATGTATTCTTTTCTAGGCCTAATTTAATTTCTATAGTATTAAATTAGTTCAAATGTTTAATTATAAGAAAGTGTAGGGTTTAATGTTAATTATAAGTTGTCCAAATCATAATCAAAGTTGTAAGTAATATATGTTTTAAATTTCAATTCATTAACTTAATTTTGAGCCCTTAAATCTAGTAGTTTTCATTCTTGTAAAGTCTTTGTTGAAATTATCAATTTATTACTTTTACCTTTCACTTTTAAGCATAGTGCTATTTTATTTTATCTGTGAGATGCACCTGCGGCTTCACAGTAGAAAGGGGAGGTTTGGCGTGAACAGTTAGCCAATCAGTATATCAGACTGTAGCGTCTGTTTTTGATACTACGTGGAAGGGAAGCGTTAGCAGTAACATACTTGCCGCTTGGCACGCGAGCTAGAAAGATGTACTATGAGTTACAAATAGCCGTTCTTTTCGTGTTGGCTTTAGGGTGTTTAGAGTTGGGTGGAAGAAAAGGTAGACCATCATGGGGCTAATTTATCACAACTATAACCATATTATGTCTCTCTTCAAGTACTAATTAACTTTTTTCTTTTCTTTTCATATGTCACTAATGTAATAAAATGTCTCTTAACTTTTCTCTAAAATAAAACTTCAGAATCACCCTCATAAATTTCAATTTCTTTATTTGACTATGTTCTCCACCCCCACCATTATTTAATTAACCCAGAGAGATTCTACCGAACCATCTGGCTGCCGTGGACAAAGAAGAAGATGGAGAGGAGGAGTTCGACTAGTTAGAAGTAGAAATGTTGACCAACATTGGGGCTGCTGAAAGGATATCCGACTAGGCACAATCTACCCTCTCTTGGTTAGCTTCGCAAGAGATTTACAAATAACAACTTTGCATAGAAATAACTATATAAACACATGAAAATAAGTAGTCTCTAAATGCATTAATCAATTAAAAATTCTACTACAATTTGATTATAATTGACTTGAAAGGTTAGGGTAAGTTAGAATGATTAATTAAAAAAAATATAAATGCATAAAATATAATTTTATCTAATTATAACTGTCTGGTTGCTGTAGACTTTAGTATCTCACAATAAATACCTACTTTGTGAAATAGGTGAGTCGAGAAAATATTTTCTAAATCATTTATTGGATAGTCTTAGTGACTGCTTCTGTGGTCTGGTGGTTGGAGCTACTGGCTACAGATCCTCGACGCTTCCAGATTTCTCTGTAAAGCAGTAGGTCTAGCATGGAGTCAAACTCAGCCTTGTAAGGACAAATGAGGAGCTACTTTAATAAGAAGCAACACGGGTATAAAAAACTGATATTAACAGTTGGAGAGTTCACTATGCTGACCACATGATACCGTCCATCCAGAATTGTTAGCACCATTACTGTGCTGGGGTCCGGGGTTCAATCCTCGGTCTCGGCACAGATTTATCTGATTACCAAACCCTTCCTTCACCTCTGACAAGACATTTTGTGAATGTGGGGAATGCCAGGCCTCCACCGTGGTTCGGATTCCACGTTAAACTGTAGGTCCTTCATTTCATCTCACAATCACCCTACCATTACACATTAGCGTAAGTGTGTATAACCCGAACGGGTAGTAAGACGCAGTGCTAATAATAATAATAATAATAATAATAAGGTTGTAAATATAAATATGTTGTTTATTTTGGTGTGCTTGCATTCTTTCAGGACAAAATAGTACCAATACCGGAGAGACCCAAAGAGAAGAATACGCCCCATGTCCCGGATTTTGTACGCAATGTCATGGGGTCAAGTGCCGGTGCAGGGAGCGGAGAGTTTCACGTTTATAGGCATCTAAGAAGAAAGGAGTATGCTCGACAAAAATTTATTCAGGAAAAAGCTGAGAAGGTGATTATTCTTTTATTTAATTTTATTTTCAATTCTTTATGTAGACCCTAATACAAATTAAGTTAAAAGAATGAAATGAGACTACAATGCCATATGTAAGTAAGAATCTTGCACTTAAACTGATAGATCATTTAATAACATAGTTTTAATGTGATATTTACCTTAGTTGAGTTGGTAGCGCTTCTAACGAGCTAAAGGTCCTAGGTTTTAATCCCATTATGGCTAGAAAAATTAATCTGTAAAATTAAGTCTTCTCCTTTAACAATGCTAAATTAATGGCAGAGGTGCTGGGTGTCATGCCTGTCTTAAAATTAAATTTATTAGTTGTGTGCAGATACAATCAGTTGGTTTAAAAAGTGCATGTTAAACAAGCTATCCCCAATTCAATTAATTACTGTGAAATTTGCAAATAACCCCCAAAATTATCAAGCTTAATAATATACTAATGTTACATTATAATATTTATTACATTGTATAATTGCATGCACTTGTGACCACATGGAATGAATAAGGAGATATCTTATATGCATAAGTTAAGTTTCAACATCAGCAGCGCTTACTTCTGACTAAAGAGACCTGGGTTTGAACCTTAACTGAGGGATGATACTCTTTATCTCCCTCAATATGGTTTACTATATTTTTCAAACAAATGCATTTCTTTAAAATGTATCTTGTTTTCTTCTTATTAAGTTAGGGTTTGCACAGTGGTTTATTAAATAAGGAAACTTCGAATTATAAATCACAAACATACTTAATTTAAAAAAATACACTCTTCAATGATCACATAGTCGAAGGTGCTACGCTTGTGGTGGACTATACTACTGATGACGAGGAGATCGAGGTTCAAATCTCACTCGGGTGTACTGAGGGTGGTTTTTTCAAAATGGTTTTCCACTACACTGGAGTACACTTCCTTTAAATGTAGCCTTGCTAATTCATAAAACCATTAGCATAGTTCGTACATTTTAAGCTTATAGCCAAACGTATAGTAAGACGTGGTGTTTGAAGAAAAGAACTAGAAGAACTGCAAGTTTATATTTTACAGATTTCAGATTTATGGACCTAGAACTAAGCACAAGAGAAATCTTTAAAATAGGTCTTTACAGTGGTCAAGGCCTTCACTGTTTTTTTTCTCCGTCCACCTCACATTTATTAATGAAAAACACATCCAACGGCTACATTGGATCCTGGCAGTGCCAAAGAAAAACTAAGTTGGCATTTCAGGTTCTCAACATTTATATCCTGCTTTATGAAATAAGGAAAAAATTCACACAATTTTTTATTTGATACTTTGATCCTTCAGTTCACTCCATATTCCAAATTTGCTGACAGTATCTTTATGAATATGTATCTTGTACGTTCTTCCAAGTCACAGGCTCCCTTCCCTTCAAATTGATCCAATCCATAGACTGCAGAGGCGCAAGAAATGATTTACACCACTCCTGAATATATTCATTGCAGGAGTCTTAGAACTCCAATGCATAGCTTTAAAACTTTCAACTGTTATGTTGTGTCCTTTTTCTAACTCTTACAACCAATTTCTCGAAGTAGTGGTAAGAAACTTATAATTCATTCATGGCATAAGTTTACTTGGATGACAGCTCAAAAAGTTGCTAGAAATAGTCCCTAATATATCCCTATGCCAACAGCTGACATCTATCACTTTGGAAATATATTTCTTTGAGGTCGGACACAAAGCTCATTTATCAATTTATCCACTTAAAAAAAATTATTATTCACAGCACTTCCACAAAAGATCTAATGAAAATAGCTTCAAAATGGCGACTGACGAATTTAAACCATGCGGTTGAACATGTCAGAAACAAGTTTTTTACAAAGATGCACCCACACACTGGAAAAAATAAATACAAAATAATTTATTAAATATATTTTAAAAATGACAAGTATTTTCTCTTTTCTAAGTAAATAAGATGCCTGCATTAAAAGGTATTGATGTATGCACTATACACATAGTCAATAACGTTCCAAAATAAAGACTTAAGTTAAGTACTTTTAACGTTTTGGTCAGTTTAGTTTTAATATAGTACAATATCCCTGTGGAGTGAGGTTTTTGGTGAAAATTAAATATATTTTTATTTTTGCATATTAATTTATAATGCAGTTCCTAAAGTAGTTATAAAATTAAAAAAAAAAATATCTAGGAAAAAATTTACCATTTCAAATACAATTCAGAGAGTTTAAAAATTGGTTTTTGTGTGAAATGTGGTGAAGCATGGATGGATGCAAAGTCCTACATCACATTCCACATAGTGTTTTTCCGCTTTGGCTGTGAAAATTGGCATTATTTTGCCACCGAAATGTGTCATGCATTGTTGGCTGAACATCTGCTCTCACTTGTATTTGTGTCATATTGTTATCGACATCAACTTCATGCTCAGGTTCCCGCTCAGATGAACTAGATGAAATTCCGTCATCACTGTCATTTATGTCACTCATATCACTCGCGGATTCCCAATTTGAAATTATTTCATTCAACTCTTTTTCTGTTAGCATTCGTCTTTTGCGCGAAGATGCCATGATAAATACAACAATATAAAACTATAATAAGATTATACACTTCCGAGCGTAGCAAGTACCTTTATTTATAAATTTGTGAGTTTGCCTCCATAAATAAAACAGTAATATAAACTAAGGTATAAACATGACTGTTCATGTGCGGCCACAGACTTTATAAACAATGACACAGCAAAAAAACTGTCACAAATAAATCATGTGGAAACACAACTTCTAAAATAAACATTGATTTAGTCAACCAGGTGTTTATGATAACCGTCACGCAGAGCTACGACATCTAAGAAAGAAGAACGTCCCCCGTTTTGTGTAAAGGACAATAGAGTCATCTATTAGCAAATATATAAACTAGTAAATGTCTAAAAATAGTTTTTTTAACATAACATAGATAGCAGCAGAGCATTAACATGGTCGAACGTTTATTTACAGCCATACTAATTTAGACAAACATGAAAACGTATATTTACGTGCATACTCACCAAAGGGTTAATTATGTTTAAAATATTGTTTCAAGTTGGATAAAAAGAAATGATTAAAAGCAATGAAATAGTATGAGGAAACTTTAAGGGAACATTATTTTATATGTAAAATATAACATGTAATTAAAACACTTTACATCAATAAAAAAAGAGTGATCTTTTACAAGTGTTGGCAACCCTAAACCTAAACATATGATTCATGAACTGTCATCCAAGTAAAAACTTATCATGAACTGCCTTCCTGCAATTTAACTTTTCCACCAGTTTGTATACTTCATGCTTCACTTCAATTAGTGTTATCTCGTGCTCAGAAAGGGCACTTAAAAAAGCAGGACATTTGAAATAAATTCGGGAAACTGGATTATTTGATCAAAAAATGGGACTGTCCCGGGAAATATGGGAACACTATTCATCCACAGCTGGGAATGCATTCAGCCCTTCGGCTTGTTAGTGCTGCCTGCACTATCTGGTAGAAATCCCATGAATTAGGGGAGTTTATTGGTGTTTCCCCGTTGCCTACAAATTGTGCCGAGAAAGGTATTTTCACATATCTTCTAGGGTTCTTTTACATGCCACAATAAACATACTGACAGTTTTACTTCCTTTCAGGAAGTTTTGCTACAGATTTTTAAAGTTAAAGAAACATCCTTTTTTCCTCAGCTGGGTTTAAACCCATGAACATTGAGCCCCGAGGCAAGCACTTTCTCCCCTAGACCACCGAGGGTGACATGATTATAATGATTATAAATCTATTCAAGGGTACACATGGTTACCAACTGTCTGGTTCATACCAACAGCAGAACTCTTCAGCCTTTCATCCACAGAAGCTACTCAACTGTGCTTGTACTGGTTAGTGATTAAAGTCACAAACTGGTCAATAACTGGTTGTTGCTTATGTTTCACACAAAAGTGGAGGGATTTCAATCAGTTTCATACTATCAATCTAAGTGCACCTTCTTTGAGCTTGTAGAATTTTTTAAATATCTATTGATATGTCATGACTTGAGTGCTGACATAAGATTTGGTTTTCTATTACTATTCAAGATATTAGATGTAACCAAAGAGATTTTGGATTCATCCACACAATGAAAATAATATATACTGCAGACAATATTAATAAAAATATAATATTTATTGTGGCAAATGGACTGCAACTAACTGATGTAAAATTTATAGCGTTATACAGAATATCGAAAGAAAGCTAACTTGAATAGTACATTAAATGTTAAATAATAATAGTTCATTCATGACAATTTAGTTTGTAACCGAGTTAGCATAGCGACTAGCATGTTGAACTTCTAGTGGCTCATCACTGCCGCGTTGTAAACCTGTTGAAATACATTAGCAGTGACGCTCAAGCTACTGGCTGATAATTTGGGATTTACTTGCATCACTTTTGAGTAGCTTCTTGGGCGACACCAGAGTTTTATTAGGATCTTATTAGTGTGCTTTAATTTAACATATCAGAATAAACTTGAGTCATTATTTAAAATGTGAAACTTTTTTTGCTGACTTTTAATGACTGTAGACATTGTTAATTTCAGGATCTGTTGGAGGAAGCTTACCATAAGAAACTGGAAGAGAATCAGCAAACAGCTGTGGAAAGAACTGCTAAAAAGAGAAGAAAACGTTTGAAGAAGAAAGAAAAGCTGAAGATGAATAAATTAGCAGGCAACACCAAAACTAATAAGAATGAAAGTTGTGATAAGAGCAGTGATAGTGATAAAGACAGTGTTAAAAGTGATAAAATCTCTGCCAACACATCACCAACCTGATTTTCTGTCGGGTGACAGTACCTGAGCAACATGATTGTTACAGAATCATAAACACAATTTAGTATTTATAGTATTTTGTAAAGTCTGTTCAGCGTAGGAATAGTTCTCTGAAAGGCCTTTTTCCCTACCAGAAATCTATTATATAGTATAATATTGTTAGGAAAAAAGACCTTTCAGAGAGTAATTCCTACTGTGAATGGAGTATAGTTACTGAGCATTCAGAATTATCATAAATGCATCACTCCTCTCTGTATATTATTCTTATTTTTAAATTATTATTTATACAGTGGACTTCCTTATTTGCTAAAACTACAAAATTATTGTAACATTAATCAATTAGTTTATTTTACTATAGATATATCAAATGTTGCTTTTGCATTTTAACAATATACAATGTATAAAAACTATTAACAGCACATAACATCCTTACACTATTTATAAATACAATTATCAAAATTACAGTTTTATCATATTAAAAAAAAGATTAAAATTTCATATATTTCTCAGTAACTAAGGTCTAGGACCACCTATATTATGTGCAGTTTTTTGCAAACCCAGTCTATCTCAAACTCATTTTTAGTGAAATCATATATAGGAACAAAAAATACAATTCACATATTACACTGCAATTAATGCGTTTAACTGTGTCTTAATACAGTTGGTTCTGGTTGTATGGATAAGTTAATTACACAAATTATTGGGTTTGAGGAAAAACAACCCTACATGGTACCAGGGAACATGTAAAAGTATTTTCCTTAAGGGTGAATAAATAGAAAACAAATTTTTTTTAATAGTAAATCAAGTTAACTATAGATTCAAACATGCTGTCAAAGTCACAATCTTTCAGATTTTTTTTTTATTTTGAACAAAATAAATAGTACCTAATAAATAAGGACATGCGAAATTCTCATTTGCAATACTTAAAATTTTACATGAATTCTAGAGTTTTCATGCAAATAACACAAATAAAAAATTTTTCTTCTAAATAAACACAATTTCTTTGTAGTTTGATAACTACCACGCCTCACAATATAATTTTTAATGTGATTAACACTGGCAATAGCATTATGCCAGGGCTGCTGTTTATATGGTATCAGTTTTTGTGGACTTTAAAGTTATAAATGAATCACAGGATATGAGTATTTTCATAGAAATTTAGGCTTTTCTTAGGTGAACATTAAAAATCACGAGACTTAAATTTTCGATAGATCGATTTTTGGTTTACAGCCTTTAAAAGATTTCACGCAAGGACTTATGGACCTACAGGTGCTCATGTTTGGAAAAATTATTCCTTTTTAAAAAATATTCCCTCTTCCTTATTTGGTAGTAGCTTAGTCTTATACAATTACATGTTTTGATATTATTATTTGGTGTAAACATAAAATGAAAAGTGATTATTTCAATATTGCTATTTGTAAAACTAGAAGGTAATGCTATTGAGATATCGAGTTTACAAAGTTAGGAGATGACATTACTAAGCATGAAATGTTTTATGCATATTTATATTTGATTTTACTCCAAATATGAACAATAAATTTATATAGTTTTGTCCTAGTTCTGTAATGTAATTATCATGGGACAACAGGTATTTAAACGGTGACCTGGCGGTCTAGGGGTAAGGTGTCAGACTTCTATGCTGGCGGCCGGGGTTTAATCCTTGGTCCCGGCAAAGATTTATCTGATTACCAAACTCTTCCTTCACCTCTGACAAGACATCTTGTGAATGTGAGGAATGCCAGGCCTCCACCGTGGTTCGGATTCCACGTTAAACTGTAGGTCCTTCATTTCATCTCACAATCACCGTACCATTACACATTAGCGTAAGTGTGTATAACCCGAACGGGTAGTAAGACGCGGTGCTAATAGTAGTAACAGGTATTTCTGTGTGAAACACATTACATCAGATTAACATAAAGAGGAGAGTGAAATTTCATGAAGTGTCAAACGGCAGGCGTAGGTGTTCACTCTCTTGAATGCGAAAAAGGAAGAGAATTTGCCATATAAATTGGCAAAAGACATGTTGAGGGGGCAGTTTGGTTACCATGGGCAAAAGTTGACTCAAACAATTTTCTTACCGACTAAAGAACAAACCCCAAGGAAAATAATCTGGCCACAATGGCATTGTTTTCATTTAAGAGTTAGTATGGTTAACAATGTAAGAAATTTATTCTACAACATTAATTTGGTGTGGAGACACAAATAATAAATACAGTCAATTACTCATTTTGGAACAAGTTCAGAATACAACATTACTGTGTGCTTACCATATGACAGTGATGTCATGTTGGGGTGTAAATTAGTGTGTATTCAAAATCGTGATTTTGTTATCTGGACATAAACCCTAATTTTTTTTTCATGAATTCTAATTTGACTATTTGTATAAATAATATCTCTTTTTTGAGAAGAATAACCTCACCTATTGCATTCCTCTAATAATGAATGACTAACGAGAAAAAACAAAAGATAGGTATATTTTATTTAATTACCACTAACTTTGGTGATGTGCAAAGCCCATAGCTAGAAAATATTCTGGCTAAACAAATCAAAACTTTTACTTTTGTGACACCTGAAACTAACATTTTTGTTCTAAGATTGTCATTATGTGATGTTATGTAGAGGCATACCCTGCTTTGCGACAATTTGATCAAAGTATGACAATACCCGAAGTATCGAAGAGCTGCCATGACAATTAAGCAACATTATGCTTTTTTAAAGAGTACATTGTGATGAAATTGCAAGTGTACAGTATTTATTTTAATTATAAATGGTTTATATGCATCAAAGAGTGAAAAAGGCATTAATTTGTTGGAAGCATAAGTTATAGTGAGGTAGGCCTGAACCAGAGATGTAGAGTCTAAAAATATACAGACTCTGGTTTCAAAATAAAATTTATTATACAACAAAATACGGTAGATATATAATTTTAATGTCATACTTTTTTTTTATTCTTTATGACCAATATTTTTTAATTTGGACTGACAAATTTATTTACATATAAATTCACAATGTCAAAGAAGCTTCCCATGAAGTAATCTGTATTGGAGTATTTTACAGCAGTCAATTTATTATTAATTAATTTAGTATAGCCATTTATGAAGGAGTTGAACAGTGTAAAAAATCAAATTAGAGGCTAAGGTTTGGCATAACAACTTCACGGCCCTGGCCTTAACACTTCAAACTAAAACAGTGTATAATAAAAAAACGTGATTTTTCTTTGAAAACCACTCAACAAGTTTGAAAATATGATTTGGGCCCAGGTACGTCAAGTGTCATTCTATAAGGTTAGAGTTGTCAAGCAGGAAAACACTGGCGAGCATCGCAGCTGAGTTGTGCTCGCCAGTGTTAAGGCCAGCGCTCTGCAGCAAGGCAGAGCAATGACTGGCTGCAGTGTACAGTAAAGCAGACTTCTCTGGAGGCGCATAGAACTTGGCCATGTGCTGCTGCAACACGTCCATTCTGAAGACTAGCACTTCATGGAGTGCGGTGAGATCTTCTCTCCTAACTAGCGTTGCCAGATGGCTCAGCGACTGGCACAGCTGGTGAACACAAGCACATTTGTACTATCAATGAGTCTAATCCTATATTGGAAGGTGGTTAGAAACATATACCGTATTGGCCCGAAAATAAGCCACCATTTTTCCAAGAAACTGCTCTCATAAAATTCCAATGCAGCCTATAATCGCACTCTTAGATAATACACATTCAATTTTGTACCTATAGAATACGCATGTTAAATCGATACATATAGAAGTTAATAACTACTGCTTTTTAAAAATAGATTAACCTTGATAGGTGGCAAAGTTATTTAAAAATAGATGACGAATGACTATCTTATTCGTGTGTACAATATTTGAGCCATAATGGCTGCCAACATATAATTAGTTTCTTCAGCACATTTGGCAATATATCCTTATGGTAAAGGGAGCTTAAATATTTTGAGTCAGATTTTGTCTGAGTATGTTGGTCAACATTTATTATATTGTGAGAACAATAATTTAGTGTGTGATGAATAATTTTTGGTTCCTCTCAAAGTGTCTCATTGTTAACCTATTTTTTTCACTGACCACATTTTAAGTATCATTATTTTTTAATCTCTAAGTGATCTCATTTTTAGTATGAATAACGTTTTTATTTCCAAGTTCCATCATTTTAAGTGTAAATAGTTTTATTTTCTCTGAAAGTGATTTTATATATTTAAGTAACCTAATTTTAAGTGTAGGCAGCTGCCGGTAAATAATTTTTCTTTTCAAATACACACTGATTATATTTAATGGGAATAATTTTTTTTCTCTCTGAAAGTGGTTGAAAATTTGGGTGCGGCCTATTTTCGGGCCAATATGGTAAAAGGAACAAACACAATTTAAAAGCTATATTTTATCTTCCTTTTATGTGTTTATATTTTACCTTTCTTGTAATTTATTCCAAATATAATACAATTAGCTAATAAAGCTAAAAGAGGTTTTCCTTATGAAGACCAGTCTAATTTGAAACTTTAATATTCATAACTATACTTGTAAGTGAAAGGGGGGAGGGGGAGGATTGAGAACTACAGGCATGTGTGGTTTTTTACCCCCTCGAAACGTCAACTCCACTATCCCAAGTTGAAGTATGTAGGAAAAACAACACAAGGTAGAGAGAGAAAGAAAAGATGGGCGGAGCAGATAACAGCGAGTAATAGGAGAAGACAGGTGAGGTGGAAAGTGTATAGGAAGATGGAGGTACTCTACTAACTGACCCAGACACAGGATGGAAACGGTTAATGATTTAAATTATATACAGGGTGCATAAAAAAAGGTGACCTTAATTCCATAGTTAAATATCTTCAGAAACATTTGACCAGTTCATGTTATTTTTGCTATTAACAGAGTGATTACACAAAGTATATTGAAAATTAAAAATACTATAAATATGTGTGTGTGTGCATTCAATCATTTCTACTGGTCACATTAACTAGCATCTCTCGCATGTTTGATTGGATTACCTGTGACTAGCAGATCAGGGTCCAAATTTAAATAGGATTTTTCCTAAATGGTTTCCCACTCTTCATCCATGCAAATTCACACTAAAATTACATCTTGCGCCATCAGTTTGATTAAATTAACATATGGCGTACACCCCGAACAAGTACAAAGACGCTGTGGGGGAAAAATCAATTTCATATTATTTGAGTTAATTGTACTGGAGCACTCTAGTGCCTAGAGGCTAAATCATGGTTTAATTTAGGCAGAATAGCCAGCACACTTATATTAGTAATACTGGTGTAGAGATTGTTCAGATAAAACACTAAAAAAACCACATTTTTAAGGCACAAGTCTACCCTCTCGACATGATAGTGAAAGCTTGTCTTTAAAATGTATTATGCCTAGTCCACACTGACAAACACAGCCTACATACAAATGCACCGGGCAACTACATTTGGGTTTGGAGGAGCATCACGCAAATATCTTTGGCAATTGTACGTGGGCGGCAGTGTACACACTGAAAAACATAAGTGAGACTCACAACTCTTGCGCTGAGCGTTCAAAGGGCGTGTTTATCTTCCCAACTTCTGTTTTACGCATATCACATGAACAGGTAGTAAGATGCGGTACTAATAAAAAAAAGTCAGAATTTGCTGAGTAAGTGACATAAAAAGTAAACGTGTGTTTGTGATGGGAAAAATAAAAACTACCATAAACAATTGCTTGGCGATAGAGGGTGGTCCCAGCTCTTTGAAAGTGTTGAAGTAACTTTTTTTTTCTTCCCACAATTATTGAATATTATTTCTAAATTGAAAATTGTGAATTTAAAACCCTATCAGATTTATGTATCTTAACAATGGAGGCTTATGAAAGAGAGTGAATAACCCTCTTTTAATTTTTTTTTTCGTATAGATCAAATTCAACATTAAGATTCCCTTTCCAAGGAGATAGTATTTGCTTGAGATTGTTCAGTTTAGCTTTTTGTAGTTTATTAACCACTTCGATGGCCACATAACCTAAGGTGCTACACTCATAAAAGGTTGGCTAGACTGACAAAGACAGAGATCAGGGTTCAATTCTAGTCGGGTGTAATCGTTTTCCACTTTCCTCCACAAAAATGTGGGTACATTTACTCTAAATTCAGCCTTCTTAATCACCGGCATATTAGTGTAATTAGTACATTGGCGTATAAATCGAACAGGTAGTAAAACGTGATGCCAATAAACAAAAATTGACAGTTTGTGTTTCCTTGATGACAACATCATGGTTAATGATCTGAACACTTGTCGCTTACTTCTTGTATTCACCCATACAGGACCATCGCACCAATTCACTTTCTCCGCGCTGCACCACTCGCTTTCTTCACTCATATAGGATAGCGCCCAATAAACTAATAATGACTTGGGTGCATGAGTTTGATATGGAGCCGAGTGAAAGTGAATATTTCACTATGTGTTCGCCACTGCGGGAACATTTGTAAAAGTTTAAAGAATATCATAAGATGACCATAAAAACCCACGACTATATTTTAGGAGCGATTGAAGAGACTTAGAAAAGACAAGCAACTTTTTGAACATTTATTGAGTTTGGAGAGGAACTGTGCATAGTCATAAACTGAGCAGGAAAAACAAACAGGTTTGAATTCTGTCAACATCAGGATGACAGTCAGATCAGGTCTTGTGCTGTTGGTACCAGTGTAGGTGTAGCCTATCTAATCCAGGTTAATTGGGAGAGAGGTCACCCGGATTAAGTGAAAATCTGAAGCAAAAGATTGCCCTAAAAAATTGGAATACAAATAAATGAAAATGTACCATAATTTATAGGTTGTTCTGATGAAAACTAAACAAAATTATCACTGCAGAGCATTCATTTAAAACTATAAAAAAGACAACACCCTTATTAATCGAAAACAGACAAAGAAATTATATCTTTTTGTCTATTTCTTCCTCTTTATTTTCATAATTTGACTATAAGGTAATTTGATGATAAAGCATCTTTGAAAGTTAGTCAGATCTTTCAAGTATATACAAGGAGTTCTGAATAACCAACATCGACTTAAGGTCACTAAGCGCTTTCTAGCAAAATTGATTAAATATGGAGGGTAGGTGTTATTTCAATGAACATACTTCTGCCCACTTCGGAAGTCCACACCCACAATGGCGTGTATGCAAGCAAATGTGCATATGTCCAAAACAGTTTTAACACTATTTAAATAGTTTTATACATCTGCCCACGTGTAAGTGGGCAATTCTATGTGAGTGTGGACTAGGCTTTATTGGGTTGTTTAGTTTTATCCAAACAATTTATACTCCAGTATCACCAAGGTAGGTACGATTGCCCAATTTTTACTTGTATATTATTTTACTAAAGGCGTGTGTTCGTGGTTGACATGATATTGATGTTTATGATCACAGTATTTTCACGGTCGACTTGTATCGATGTTAGTGAAATGTTTATGATTGATACTATACCAGAGATTGGTTAGGTAACACTTTCCTTGACTGGACTAAACAGCATAGTTACAACCAATGAGCCGAGAATTTGTGAGCTAATTTCAAAACAGCATCACTTCTTATGTTATATTTAAACGAGTATAACTTCGTAGTCAATAGATTTTAAGTTTTTGTAAATTAAAATGGACAGCAATTACTAGCTAGAAATATATAACAGTAAGTAACTTAAAAACCATTTAGTTACAAATAAAAGAAAAAGAATACTATATCAAGATCGAGACACATTTAATATTATATACAACCTTTTTTTCTAATGTTATTTTTGGGAAGATATGTTTAGCTTGATTTTTTGTATGAATAGACTATTAGGAGTAGTCAAAATAAGCACCAATCTAACTAGGAATAAAATTAAATCGCTCAAGATTTGCAGTACATGTAGTAAAATTATATAAATTCACCTACGAGCTGTTATATCTACTCTATCCCAACCATCATATTGGTTAAGAAAATCATCTCAAAATCGTTTTCGTGCTCTACCTTGGTCAGAACCACTTGGGTGTAAACCAGCGATACCAAGATGTAAACAAATCAATCGCGAAAACTAGCCTTATAAAATCTTGGAACAGCATTTATGATAAATGTGTATTATGAAATCTAAAAAGTGCCGCCCACAATCTTGGAGGATGCACCCCAATAGTCACCTGATGTATCAGATTGTCGTGGTGTCTGTATTCACTGAAATCCTCCATAGTACTGGAGTTCTCCAGTCCATCCAGCAGCGCTGTCCACACATGTACAAAATGGGAGCCATATTGGTGCCTGGTCGCGGGCATGGACAGAGCCAAGGCAGCGTTGATTCGGACCTTGAAGTTCCTGAAGTTCACCACTAGATCCCCCAACACATTGAATACACCAGACTGGAACAAGTTCAGAAAGACACTACTCATTTACTCTACACATGTGTATTATTAGTATGGTCTGATCAAAGTCATTATTTTACTAATTCAAATACTCTTTTAATATACAAATCTCAAATTCGAATCAAAAATTTGGGAAAATAGATTTTTTTTGGTCTGTGTCTCACTACCCATTTGAGTTGTACCCATATGTACCAATTTCTCTAACGTATTGAGGAAATGTACTCGCATTTTAGTGAAGGGACAGCGTAAAACTATTTAGGGAAAACCACCCTCAGTAGACTAAACTGGGATTCAAACCTCAATTTCCCGTTTTCAGCAGTCTACGAGAGTGGCACCTAGGTTTGTATACCCACTTAATAAATATAGTAAATATATTATAGATGTAGATCCATTGATTAAACATACCTGCCATTTAAAACCGTGTGCATAGAGAGAATTGTTTGTCATCATGTTCCCGATAGCATAGCACGCATTCCATCGTACCTATACAAAGAGCAGGATAATGTTGAGGTTAGTATTTATTTCATCCCTGCATCTTACTACCTGTTTGGGCTATATACTCTTATGTACTAATTACGCTAATGGTTTTAGGGATTTGGAAGGCTATATTTAAAGGAAGTGTACCTACATTTGTATGAAGGGAGAGTGGACCAACATTTTGGAAAACCACCCTAAGTAGATTCGACCGAGATACGAACCCCGATCTCCCAATCATCAGCAGTCTAGTTTACTGAGAAAGTAGCTCGTTAGACCATGCGGCCATCGAAGCAAGTGATTATTAATTATTTTATATCTGACAACATAAAGAGTTATATTAAATAATTTCAGACAATATCCATTTCCTGTGTTTGTCATTTATGTTATTCATTCCATTTACATGTTACTATCTAAGTGTCTTATAACTCTATAAGGAAAACCTCTTTTCGCTTTACGAGGTAATTGTATTATATTTGGAAGAAGGTACAGGACAGGTGGATAGAAACATATAAAAGGGGGACAAACACAATATGGCCTTTACAATGAAAAGAAGAACACAGTTCACACTTTACACTGCTGCCAATGGACAAAGAGGTAATGGCTGCCTCTTGAAGAAAATTGATCGTCACCGCCCAATCCACCGAGCTAGGTTTCATTCTATCGGAACTCATCAGGGAGGAGTGTGAAACACGCAACGCAACTTCCTAAAAGAGAAAACCAAAAAACACAAAAGATATCTAAGTGTCTTATCATTCTTTACCAATTTCCTTTTTCTTCTATTTGTGTGTTTTGGTTCCCNCATTCTATCGGAACTCATCAGGGAGGAGTGTGAAACACGCAACGCAACTTCCTAAAAGAGAAAACCAAAAAACACAAAAGATATCTAAGTGTCTTATCATTCTTTACCAATTTCCTTTTTCTTCTATTTGTGTGTTTTGGTTCCCTCTTTTAGGAAGTTGTGTTGCACATTTCTAACTCCCTCCTGATGAGTTCTGATAGAATTAAACCTAGGCCGGGGGATTGGGCGGTAACGATCGATTTTCTTCAAGAGGCTACTATACCTCTTTGTCCAGTGGCAGCAATGTATAGTGTGAACTGTGTTCTTTTCAATGTAAAAGTCATTGTGGTAGGTCCTTTCCCTTTTATGTGTTTCTATCCACCTTTCCTGCACCTTCTTACATATATATTATACAACAAAAGAAAAAGTGAATACTCAGTAAATTTACAATCACATGATTGTAAATAGACCAGCCAAACAGTATACTTTGGTTCATGGAAGTTTTTTTTTATTGAATTTATAATGACAATCATTTTAGTTTGAATTTGAAACAATTGAAATCAAAGTTCAGGCTAGTTTTATTCGAGTTCAAGCCATATTTGAAGTTGATTTTTGTAATTTTGTATTAGATCCAATCATAAACCCTGAATGCAAATATATTTTTATAAGTGAAAAAAGTCATGATCACAAAGATTTGGGTTTTTAATTAAATTCAATACATTTGGCAAAGTTTATTTATTTTATATTTAAAAAAGTACTATGGTTGCTTTGAAATAACATCCAAAATAATTGAATCAAATGTAAGACCATAATTATTTTAAGGCTTATTCTGGCGGGAGGTTAACCCACGCTTGTACATTTCCTTGGAAGTCAAGAGTTTCAAGCTTCTACTTGATGTACTTAATAATCAATTTTTAAAACAAAATAGTAAGCATAGTTTATTTAATTGAGATATCCACATTCCATTTATAAATCATTCGGTTGCTTAACAAATTTTTGAAAATTAATTTCAATTTTCACTTTAATAATGTAATAGAGTTTTAAAACCAATGTAGACCGGTAAATTTAATCAATATTGTCATCCATTTTGAATTATACTTGATTGAAGTTGTTTACTTGTGTTACCATGACAAAGTAATGAAAATAAAATAGCTAAGAAGATTACTAAATGATTGAATGATTCTTTTTACTATTTTTACCAGGCCCCTTTCTAGAATAATAGTTTATTTTGAAGTAAATATCAAGAATATATTATTATTATAAATGTTTTGAAACTTAAGATATTTAAAACTCGTATTAATTAAGAAGTTTAGCTACAAAACTAGCTCTAGTTTAAAAACTATTTAGTTATAGAATTATATTGGTTAACCTGTTTAAAATCAATGTTGATCATATTTTTTTGCATACATTTTTTACCAAACCCATTTATATTAAAAAACATTTACTATTTCATATTGTTTGCTAGAAAAATTATTTTAGTCATATTATTTTTAATTTTAAAGTCTTGGCATCAAATTTTATAAACATTAAAAGTTGAATTGAAGTAAATTTCTCAATAAAATAATGTCTAACAAGAGCTCGTACAACGTGCATGTGCGATTGCGCATAAAGGAATGGAAATGGAACAGAAGATGTGATAATGTATGATTACACTAAGGAATAATAAACGATATACGAAACATTTCAAATTTCTTTGTTTATGATTCTTACCTTTTCATATAAGGTAAATTAAGTTAATGAAGCATATTTTGGGGAAATATTAGCTTATTAAAACGTCAATTTTATTAACTTTTTATCAAGACAGTGTGGAAACACTCTACAATTATGTAAAGTGATAGTGAAAGAAGCCAACCTGAAAGGATAGTTAGGTTAGGCCTAAATATAAACAAACAACTTCTCTATTCTCCTTATACACTTTTACACTTCCCACTTCAAATTTCCACAGTTGCACATTGTTTTGAATTTTCAGAAATATTTATTTTTCATATGAAGAAACATTAATAAAAATTAATATTTCCAAAAATTCAAACAAATGTGCAACTGTGAAATTTGAATAAGTGGGAAGTGTAAACATTTAACAAGACATGAAGAGAGAAGTGTGTTTATTTCTATCTAGGCCTAACCTAACTATCCTTTCAGGTTGGCTTCCTTCACTATCATTTACCTTACCTCATTGTACAGTGGTTCTACATTATTTTGTTATACATTTCCAAGCCATTATGCAACTTATCCTTTTTTTTAATAATTATTGTTGGTATAATTCTAATGTCCTTAAAGAAATGAGTGTGAAATCCTTTAAATTTTTTTATTAGATTTTTATTTGAGTGTTGTTTTTATTTTTAAATTGTGTTATATAACTGTTATTTATAATTTAAAAACTGTTATTTGCATTGTTTAACTTTTTTTTTCATAAGTATTTAATCTTTATAAAAATGAATGTCATTAATATTTTAATAACATGTGTTTCAATATACTTTAACATTTTAAAATTATTAATATACTCGAAATCGGGAGCGTTCAGAAATACTTGACTCGAGTTCGACTCAAATGAAAAACCCCTGGCTCGCAGACCCCTATCGAAAACACAACATTACATGCTTATTTCTAATAATGTTCATGTCCAACCTTTCTATCAATTATTATTACATGCGTAGCAGAGTGAAAATACCTTCATGTTGCTTCCAGAAGTAGAGTTTTGCACCAGAACATCGACAGCATCTTGGACAGCCCCTTTGAAGCTAGGGTCACACAAAGTTGGTTCCTCTAGCAGCCGCAACAAGTTACCAACTGCACGGACAGCATTTGACCGCACCTAATCAAAATGTAAAATGGTTGAACATATATATAATATGATAACAATTAAGCTTATAAACACTAAAATGATGGCCAAGAGTTTGTTAGAATTTGAAAAAAATTTAATCTCACAATGTCGTTAATAATATCTTAAATTGTCCAGCAGCACTTAAACACAGTTAAGACTTTACACTGCTACACTGCTGCCTCTGGACAAAAAGGCAATGTCTGTCCTTTGATTATAAAATAATTTTATATTTATTACCTTGATTTGGTCCCATCACTCTTTTCTGTACCTGTATAATAAAAGTGAATAGTTTCTCATTTATTATTCTAAACTAATCAAACTTTTCAATACTTCCACATCCCTTATTTTATTTTATTATTAAAAGAAAGATATGGTAAAAGAGCAAAACCAAAACTCACAAAATTACCAACTTAATTTGGATCTTTATTAATGTTACTTGATTAGGTCTCAAGAGTTGGATTTAAAACTTAACGAGTTATCAACAATACAATTACCCGCTTTAGTGAATGAATGGTCTAAGACGGCACTCTCATATTAGACTGGCCTGCTGCTGCTGATGATGATGAAGAAATCATGGATTGAATCTCAGTCGGGTCTACTGAGGCTGGTTTTTACTAAATAGTTTCCCAACCCCCTTCCACACAAATGTGGGTATATTACCTCTAATATGCTCCCTTCCTCATCCCTACTCAATTAGAGTAATTAGTACATTAAGTATATGACCTGAACAGGTATTATGGTGTGGTGATAGTACATTAAGTATATGACCTGAACAGGTAGTAAGGTGTGGTGCAATATTACCATGATGAAACAGTTTATGTAAACTGCCATCCTTTCAGTAAATTTATCTACCTTATCATTGTCCTTAGCAGAGGAAATGCTGGCTTGCAGTAATTGTAGCAGCAAGAAGTCTGGTATGTCTTCATTCCCAGAGTTCATTCTGAAATATAAATTATCAAGAAAAAACATCATGATTTTATATAAAAGCTAGTTTGCCATTTTACATGGTCGGCGATCTATTCCTCATCCAAGCTATCTGCACATTTTCACTAATGGGGTGAGGTATGGGGGAGGAACTGAAGAAAGAGTGTAAAAATACAAATATATTAGGAACATCCAACTTAGTACACTCATGCAGGGGTATGAACCCCAACCACATCATTGGCAGACAAGACGAAACTAACACCTTTGTTTGTGTGTCTACCAGTGTGGGTTAGTTCACCATTAATATGGTTGTTCGCTAAGTTTATCATTTGAAATAGAGGCCAGATCATGGTTGTAACCATCAAACTTACCTGGATCAAGCTGCAATAGATTGTTGAGATTAGACAACAATAAAAACAAAAATATGTTTTAAAAACTGGCTTTCAGGTCAGTTAGAGTTATAAGCTGGAGGTCGACTGTCTATTATTGATTGTACCACAGAATTTACTGTCAATAGCTTTCTACCTCTTCTCGCTTGGGTCAGTTTCTTATTCAATATATAATTTCCACCACCGGCTTACTAGGCCTGTCGTAGCTTCATACACCTTATAGTCTAACTTAAGACTAGGACAGGCACAACATCCAGTCTCCAGCCGTTAATCCATCACTGTGAAAGGGTACACCTACATTTCACCAATGATACATTTTTCACCCATTTCGGGAATCGAACCCTCAGTAGAGACGCTACCAACTGAACTAAGGTGTCGGATTGACTGCACCGATACAGTAAAATTTTTAATAGGAACAGCCTTATCTGACAGAAATATTACTAGATCTACTTTCATTTATTCACATAAAAAGCAAGTCATGTGATCTGCAGCTGTCATTTTTGATAGATATTCTCAATACTTATAAACTAAAAATAAAATAGTGAAATGTTATCAATGTTGGCGACAAAGAAATATGCTTGTATTTTCTAAAAGTTCCTTTCTGCAAGAGAGTATCGCTATACACTTGGACCAAGTGTAAAGAAAGAACTAAGACATTAATCATGAACCTGTGACGTAGTTCTAGCCTGTGTTTTTAAGAGAGCGTGGCAAGAAACATCGATGTATGCCACCTACTTGTTGAGAGCCAGCGCATCGCTCAGGTTACCCAAGGACCAAGAAGCCTTTATACGAACACCCAGGGACTTGTCCCCAAGTCCTTGCAGGATGAATTCCGCTGTGTCCATTACAAAGTGAATGTCCTGAAACAAAGGAATCACATAATAGTTAAACCAGAAATATGAGCTAACTCTGGGATGGTGGTAGGGGGGAGGGAGGGAAGGAAACCCGAGTTAAGGTTTTATTAATTTATATGAGGTATTTAACATGCACTTTCTGAATAAACTAATTATATCAGCACATAAGAATTTCTATGAGTGAAAGGGCTTACAAATTTTGCCAGGAAAGGTATTTTCACATACCTTCTAGGATTCTTTTACATGCCAAAATCGTCATGGGAATGATGGCTTTACTTACCCTCGAAAGGAAGTTGTACTACAGATTTTTATAGATAAAAAAATCCGTTGATCTTGGCTGGGTTTGAACCAATGAACACCAGGTCCTGAGACTATTGAGGTTTACCATGATAATGAAATAATGTAAATATTTTCCAAGTTTTTTTGCTTAAAAATTAATAAAATATTGCTTAAGTAGGTATTTACAAGGCATACAAGCCATATTTCAACTAGTTTTTAGACATATTATTATCATGGATGTGTTGGAGAGACAAACAA
>CABFOV010005882.1:0-16526 GCA_902141375.1 Timema poppense
TTTCACATTTGTTTCCAGATCTTTTAGCCAACCCCAAAAAATTCTATAATTATTTTACCAGAAGACTTCATACGCTCTGCTATTTATTTCCAAATAGCGGAAACTGCATTTCTATCCCGATGTTTGGGATGGGATGGGTTATAAATTGCAGGATTCTCCGGAACTAGAAAAATGAGGTGTTCAGTGTCAATGCTGTTAGCCTCGGAAAGCACGTGGAAATACTAAACTTGACTCGTCTGGACTGATGAAATCTGTAATCTGCCGCATCATGGACTCTTGACTCGCCTAGACTCGGCTAGACTCGGGGTGACTCGACTCGCCGGTGTGAAAGGTTTTGGTCCACCAAATGCAATATGTACTTATCTCAATTGATGAGTCAGACTCGACTCGACTCGGGACTCGTTGGTGTGAAACCAACCTAATAGTTATGTCTGCAGCAATGAGTATCACCTAGTTATATGGACTAATTTGAAGTAAATTTCAGAGTTAAAAAATAGTTGAGAGTGTTTGAAAATAGTCTGGCTTAGCATGCTGTCCACACCATGCATATATCATCTATGAAGGGGAACTAGCAGCGTGTGTTGTTGATTTGGCAGTCAAGAATATAGTTTATAGTTTACCAATGTAAAAACTGGCATAAGAAGGTGCCAACCTTGTACCCATTGGTGTGTGTAAAATGGTTGTCTATGAATCAATTATTTTTTTGTAGTGTACATTTAGTGAGATTCAGGATAAATGATGTGATTGGTGGGTGTTGATAGGATGTTTGTTCAAGAAAAGTTCAACTGCAGCCAGGCTATGAACATGCGGGCTAATAGTATACAGTGACACAACGTTCATGGTAACCAGAGCGGTGTTTTGAGACGGAGGTTGTGATAGTTTTTATCTTTTAGTGGATCTTTTAAGTTGGAAACTTGCTGTAGTGTAAAGTTAGCATAGCGTTAGGTATCAGGACATAACTTATTGTTTTGATTTTGAGAGTTGCTGGCCAGAAATATCTAGAACGGTTGATGTTTTGGTCATAGTTTGTGGTGGTGATGTTGTAAGGGTTGATTATTGGATAGTTTGGGAAATAATCCAGTGTGGCATGATATCCCGAGTAGGCTGGGTGTCATGCCCATAAGTAGACTCACCTAGATATCATCTCTATGTTCCAGATGATAGTGTGGGATGTTGGGTCAGGGGAAGCTGTCAATGTTATAGACTGTCATCCTGACGTCATCTTCTCCATGTCATTCAACCGGGATGGTTCCCTCATTGCTACCACCTGTAAGGACAAGAAATTACGAGTGATTGAACCTCGACGTGGCATTGTTCTCTCGGTAAGTTCCACACACACACTTTACAATACACAGACAATAAAATCTATCTCTTAGTTGAGTGTTAGAAAAGCCAGTGGATATTCGAAAGTACTACGGTTTAATTCCATGGAAAAATGGACAGGTCACACTAAATGATCGATAAAAAAGATTGCCATTTGAATGTATATTCGACCCTAAAAGATCTAATCTTCCTAATCTTTGATGTAGTGATCACTCTATTTTTACCTTTTATTATATTTACAAACTGACCTATATTAGTTCAAACTTTTACAACAGTATTAATTTTCTTAGTAACTCTAATTATTGTTTTATATTGTGAATGATTACAATGTGTTAGATAATGTAGCATTAAAAGTATTGATTATATCATTTTATTTTAAAATAAAATGGAATCTATCACAATTAGTTCTGACCTAATTTATAATATTAAATTATCCCTATTTTATTAATTGAAACCGAAACTCATAGGTATATAATTGATAATGATAACATTGAATAAATAATTCCAATTAATGGAGTTTGATGTTCAAATTAGAACTGCTAACTCTTGATTTTAATAGTTCAATTCTACATGTTACACCATCACTGACAAGAAATGATCATTTCATTAGACCAATTGATCCTGAATACAAATATCACCGTATTTCCTGCCTTACATAACATAACCTATCTTATTGCCATTTTATTATTCATCTTAATCTTTTTAACTAATTACTAAAGAGGAGTCAAATCCACATTCCTTGAATTCTAATCCTGAGTCTTCATTTTACTAACAAATCTTTGATCTCTAATCTGGATCAATTCTTAAAAAAATAATATAAGCATAAGTTATTCAATATGTAATTATTTTTTTTTTCAATTTTTATTTTGCTCACATCAAGTTTTTTTTTATGTCCATTAATGTTTACAGCTTGTGGCCTGGCTCAATTTTTATTCAAGCCATATATTTTCCACTAAAGGCTTGCTAGTACTGTCATAGCTTTATATGCCTTGGTAAACCCACATTTCACCTATTTTAAATTTTTTGACCATGCCTGGGATCGAACCCGGGACCCATGGCTCAATGAACAGACATGTTACCGACTGAGATAAGGTGTCTAATTGTTCACATAAAGTGATAAATTTAATTTTATTAAGGTTGGTAGTTGTGTTTGTCCTATAATTTTTTTTTGGGTTGGACATCTCAATAGCTCTAAAAATATGATTCAGACTAAATTTGTTTTTTGAATTTTGAATCTGAAATGCTGTCAACTTCACTATTCTAAAATAACATTAATAATTCAAAGATTTGGGCCCATTCTCTTGACTTTGTTTCAGACATTTAGGTCACAAATAACTATATTTGTCATATTAAAGGACATTGTTTAGTTTCAAGGTCGGTTCCTTTAATATAACCTATGGAGGAAGTAAGGAAAAAATGCACACATATTGACATTTATTTCTGATACAAATGAATTTAATTTTTTTAAATACAATTTATTATCATTATAAAACAAAAAATACTGAGTCAAACAATATGACATGACTTATTAACAATCATATTAATTTTAAATTGTGTTTTTAAAGGGGCTGTTATCTAATAAGATGATGGTATTAAATTTTGAAGAAGCATCAGGAAAGGTAGATGAAACATATAAAAAGAACATGCACAAGATGGCTTTTACAATGAAAAGAAGAACACACTTCACACTTTACATTGCTGCCTATTGAAGAAAATAGATTGATACCGTCCAATCCCCCTACCTAGGTTTCATTCTATCGGAACTCATCAGGGAGGAGTGTGAAATGCACAACACAACTTCCCAAAAGAGGACACCAAAACACACCAAAGGGAGAAATTGAAAATTTGTAAAAAATGACAGTACACATAGATAGGTACATGTAAAAGGAATGACATAGAGGACATTGGATGCAAATATATTATCTATATAAGGAAAACCTCTTTTCACTGAATGACGTTGTTTGTGATAGGAAGGTGTTTGTCACGCGGGCACCAAGGCCTGCAAGGTGGTGTTCCTGGGTAATTCTGGCAGGCTCCTCTCTACTGGGTTCTCTCGCTACTCTGATCGCCAATATGCTGTGTGGAGTCAGAGTGACCTCTCCGCTCCTCTTTGCATCGAGACAATCGACTCGTCATCAGGGGTGCTCTTCCCTTACTATGACCACGACACTCGCATAGTCTTTCTGGCCGGGAAGGTGAGTCGATCAGTAGAAACCCTGATTTGTGGTCAAATAAAATCATCGGATTTCATTAAATAAAAGCTTGGTTTTGCTATTAATAGTTTAATGTATATATATTTTTTTTTTTGTGAAAAATGATAATAAATCAACTTTTATTTTGGTGGTAGGTAAGCTTTTGTGTAAAATATAAAAAAAAATGGCTAAACATTGAATATACCAAACAAACCAATGATAGGAGGTTTCAAATATATAATTTAGTTTGCTGAAACTGTTTATTTTCATTCTTCTTTTGTCTGGTTAAATATTTCCCTTTGGACACGATATGGCTATTATTATAGCCGGCTAAATCACATCTATTACTAATTCTGGGTATTAAATATATTTCATCCACTTGAAGAAGCACATATTTCTCTCAAATTGTCAATTTCTTGGCAACAAATTTGAGGAAATGTTTGTTCTGGATGTCGTCTGTTGGATATATCAACATTTTTGATGACAATTGTTGTAAATATTATGGGTGAGTCAGTACGAGCAAATGATTTGATCTTATGGTAGAGTAGCATGCACTAGATTAGTTGTACAGTAATAAAGCTCTGATAATAGTATTAACAGTGTATTTTCTTCTTTTGTTTTGTACGTAATTCAATCTGTTCTCTTAGAAAATCCATATGAGGGAAAAGTTCAGCACTTTTAGATTCTTGTAAATGTTTTTTCAATACACTGAAGGTTTGTATGGTGTTTTCAAACACAGTTCCTGCAGAAGGTGCAAAAGAAAAGTTACCAAAGTATTTGTCGAAAATACTTTGAAGCTGCGACCATTTTTGTAGCTTTAAGTTCTGTTACAAAATCTATCTCAGGTCATCGGTGATGACATCAAAACCACAAGCGTTAAGATTTACTGATAAATGCTCGTCACTCTTAACACTTGCATGCATGTCTGGATTTTCTTTCGAAAAATAGTTTGCTTGGTTTACAATTTCATATTTGTACTGGTTTATACAAACTAGTCTAACATTAAAATCATTGCATGGAAGAAAAGTCTTTGATTAAATCTTTATTTAAAAGTGATTTGCTAATCCTTTCAGAATGTTCAAGAAAACATTGTTTTCTTAAGTCAGGACCACTTCTATCAGTACGCATGAATCACCCAACCTTATAAAACCAAGTATCTTATACAAGAAACAAACATTCCGTATAGTAAAACAAGTTAATCTAATAAGCAATACTGCACATGGCTGTGCTGTTGACCGGCTTCATCGCCATTTTGCCAAACTTCAGTATTCCGGCTCTAAACTAAAATTAGAACTGGGTGGGGTTCTAAACTTTGGGAAATTGGATGTTCCTAAAACTTGTGCGGGAAAAATAATTCCCACTGATTTTTCAGGAAACAAATAATGTAAAAAAAGTCTCAGCAAAAGGATTATTTATCAATTTCATGTTTGTATTTAATGTTCATTAAGAATATAATATTAATGTATTAAAGGTTAAATTAACCTAATCTTTCGTTAATAAGATGGCAACTACCTAGTAGATATAACTGAGTGCCATTAAATAATATAACCACACTAGACTGTATAGTTTTAATTAATGTTAATATTTACCTCTAAAAAAATATGTATAATACAAAGTAATTAAAAGTGGCTTTTAAATATAAAAATTATCCAAAAAATACACCATCACACTAATTTGCATAAATACATGTCTATGTCATTGCTACTATTTGGAATGGCAGCCATTTGTTTTTATATCATAGATAAACAATATTTTTTAGAGTCCAGTTTATCGCTTTTTGTGAGGTTTGTTTGTTAAATTAGCTCAGTTAAGATTAAAAAAAAAAAAAATTATGAACAAGATTGGGATCCACTTATATTTTCATTTTAGTTTGATTACTTATGTTTAATTGTGTAATTAGCTTTTAAAATTCACACCATAAATTTTCTATCTGAAAACTTTTCTTAGAATTCATTTATATTCATACCTAAAATGCTTGATTAAAAATACACTATTATAATAGTTGCACTACGCCTAGATTTTTATTTTACCCTACTAAACATTTGTTAGACACAATAATATTTAGTTTTGGTTTGGAAAACCTACAATTTAAAAATAAATTATTATAAAAAATTTGAGGGTACACTTTAGTTACTTTTTATCTTTGACAAATTCTACAAGATTATAGAATTTAAATGTATTGTTGAGACCTACAACTCCAACTGATTCAGAGCTTTTTTGCCTTTTCCTGACCCTATTCAAAAATATCTATGACAACTACCACTACATTTGAACTTAATATAAACTATAAAATTTGATCTCTTTCTGATCAAATTGCCAAAAGCTTCTAATTCTTTTATTGATTTTTTTAATGAATGGGAAGGCAAAGTTTGTATTAAAATTATAAAAAATAAAGTATCAGTCTAAGTGACTATATCGCCAGACCCGCATCTCTTCCAGCCGTTGCGATCGCTGTCGGCCTTCCCTTAGTCAACACGATATAGACGGGGTGAGTCAGAAGCAGTGTCTGCTGGGTCGTTCTCGGTAAATCCGGGTATTGGGCGGCAATGGCCAACAGGAAATTGGCCTTGTGTTTATCCCTGCTGGGAGGAAGTTGGCTTTGAGAGCCAATGCGAGTGCTGCGAATTCCTCGGTCTCCAATAGCGGGGTTTCAGGAGGAAACGGCTACGCCTAGGCTTCCCTGGTCGGTATGATTGGCGCTGTCAGCCTAGGTGATGCTGCTACACCCCCCGGTGGAGGGTCGGCTGGTTGTTGCTTGTTCCTTGGTGTTAGGCAGTCTACTTGTTCTTCGAGCTGCCAGAATCTATCCTGGTTGGTGTTCACCGTTTGGGAAAGCTCATGTAATAATGCTAAGATCTGTAGATTATCATCCCTTGCCATGGTGGCTGCGTCTGAATCGGTGTGTCTGTAAGCTGACCATGGTGTACACGCCAGAACATCAAGATGGCGACTGATGATGTGTATCATTGGTCTCCCCACTTTTTTTCCGACTAGTTGACATTCTTTCCGCATGCACTGTTTACTGTGTCGAGTAGTATCTTTTCAGGTTATACACACACTTACTATAAACTATTTTAATGTGTTAGATATGAGTAAGGTTGAGTTTATAAGAAATATACCTGCATTTGTGTGGAGAAAAGTGAAAAACCATTTAGGATAGACCACCCTCATTACACCCAACTAGGATTCAAACCCTGATCTCCCCATTATCGGCAGTCTATTGCAAAAGTGATGCCTTAGACCATGTTGCCACCTAAGCAGGTATTAATGCACTAAGTAAACAGCTGCACTGCAGCTGGACAAGGAATAATGGGGATATTTATTTAAAACAATAAATTCCAAATCCTCACATCTTAACATATTTTCATGACTATATTTTTTTTAAACTTGTGTACACTCGCTCCTGCTGGCTCATCACTCACTGTTCACTGTTGATCTCTTTTGTAGACTGTGACATGTTTGGGGGTTATTTTGTAACTTGTGGGATACAAACCAACCAGTTGGGAAGCAGGACTCATCGTGCTCTGTCTTTGTCTGGTTCAGCAAGAGAGAGCTTAGAACTAGAGAAGGACAGATATATACTATACTCTACCAATGAAGGAGGGAGAAAGAGAAAGTAGTTTGCCAAGGTCAACTCTTTATGAGCAATCAGCCTGTTTGTTTTGAGAACTAAACAGCCAGTGAGTAGAAATTACATATATGTTAAATAATTAAAGACACATTAAGGGGTGTCAATTCTTGATAAAATTAATGAGGTATCAAGCCTAGATAACATTTAAGGGGTTTTAGAGCTAAAGAAAATTTAAGCTGTTGAAAATCTGGAGAACCTTTAAATAAGAGTTGTTAAATTAGAGAACCAACCAATCTGTTAAAATAAAGAACATTTAAGGGGCAGCACATATAAAAGGATATTTAAGGGGTTTCAAACCTAGGCAACATATATAAATGCAATATTCTAATTTTCTTCAAATTGAAACGTGACACCTGTGCACGGGAATCAAACCCGGGGCCATTGGCTTAGTACCAAAGCTCTTCACTCATATTTTATGAAAGAGTCTGTGAGGGACATGTGGAAATCGTCAGCTACATATGAGTGTGGATAGCTTGAGTGGATAGAGCATTCATGTCTAAGCCAAAGGTTCTGGGTTTATTTCCCTTGTCCAGGTGTTATTTTTAAATTTAAAGAAGATGATATTTATATGTGGCCATAACCACAATCAACAAATATATCTTGGGTATTTAATCCATCACTCTTCCAATAGTTGAATATAAAAAAAACCTTTTTCAATAGAAATTACTTAATTACAATTAATTTCTAACAAAAATATTTAATCAACTATTCAATATGTATTATTTAGTATTTGTTCAAAATTTTGATATTTAGATGCGATATAAAATGCTAATCTCACACCCTTTCTTTATATTTTCTTAATGATATTATTATAGTATCTTACTATCTTTTTATGTTTAATAATTTTAAAGCTTTTACCTGTATGTCATACCATATAGGTTTAAAGATTAATATTTATTTATAAAATAACATTATTATAACCATCATTTTTAAAATTTCCCATTCACACTCTTATCCCAATATTTTGATTCATTTCCCGTCTCGTCCTCTTCTCGCAGTAACAATGTTATTTTCGTCCAGCCCTACTTTTAAAAAAAATTAAAAAAAATTAAAATTATTTTAATACTCATTTGTTTCTTTACTTATTAAATCTGAAAATGATATATAAATTCAATCAAAGGTTGACTCTGCTCAACACTTGGAGCTTTATGAGGAATTTACCCAAGATTGACTCACATTAAAACACTTTTAAGCTCGTAGACCCATAATAAATAACACTACAGTTTGTAGATAATCATAAAAAAAAGGCATCTCTCGGCAATGATTATAACATAGTGATAACATTTTTTTTTATATCTTAGCAATAAGACATGTAAATAAAATGAACATTAGGAAATTATTACCTTTTAAGGGGATAGATCTTTTAGGGTGTGGCCTAGATGGTGGGGGTGGAAGCAAATTTAAGGGGGGTCTTATTTTTTTGGGTAATACTGTATATTTAAAAATTAATCCTATAAGCTATAAGTTAAAATGGTTTGATTTTTTCTTAAATATTAATAAAAATATATTTTTCTAGATTTTAAAATAATTCTAGCTCTTATTTGTTTTTTATTTACATAAGTAAATTTTAGTAATATATACCAAACCCATTCTCATCTTGACTTTATTCTCTGGAACTTCGTGGAGAAATTCGCTCATGATTGACTCAAACCAATCACCTGTGCTCACATATCGCTAATTTAAATATATTACTAGTTAATAAAATGTTCTAAAATAAGATAAAGCTATTTGAATAAAAACTCTTGATAAGAAAAGCCTTAAGCTTAAAAAGTAAAAAAAAATAAGGTAAAAGAGAAAAGAAAAACTTTTGAAAATGCAAACATTATTTTGAATGAGCAAAAATTGTATAAATGACTGAGCACACTGTTAGAGTAGAATAAAATTTCTTTCATCTTTTACTGTGGTATTGCAATCTATTTATTTATATTAAAAATAAATACATATATTAATAAAATAACAAATAAACAAAATGTAAAAAAATAATGCAAATAATAAAATATAAACAATGGAATGTTATTGTACAATAGAATAAAAATAAAATCTATTTTGTCTCTCAGGGAAATAGGAACTTTGTTCTATTGAGGTTTGTTAATAATCTTGACTCTGTAACCATTGGTTATCCACTTCTCACTGTCTATGTTGAGAACTGATACACTGTTTTGGAAATGCTCTCAATATTTTGGTAAGAGCATACACTCCTTTTTGTAGACCTGAACACTAGTGACACACTTTCAGTGATTTTGAATTCCGCTGTTAGAAAACCTTACATTTAATTTGGACACCTTAATTGAACATCATCACGGTGACATAAATACCATTTTAAATGTATTTTACAGTCAAAGTTACATTTTTAAAAGTAAAGAGAATAAATTTGAATCAATATTAAGATGCTAAGTAACCTCACTTCCCTTTCCTCTTTATTGTTTCCACTATGAAACAAACATTCGCTTATCCCAATAGTATAAACTTGAAACGTAAGCAATCACTGTACATTTACCTGACTATGCTACGCACATAAACAGACATCAGCTGACCCACTTGTTTTCGTGGCCAGCCTGTAGATGATCATAATGGCTTCGCGAATGAAATGAGGTTGACACAGAATTAATGTTTATTCTTTTCAATCTATAGTTTTGTAGTGATCGTGTAGTGACTGTGTTGTTGGTTAAAATAATAAAACTTTTATATTTATTATTCACCTGCACCAATTCTTTAGCTAGTGTGTTAAATTAATTAACAAAATCATATATTTAAATTGCTATTTATTATATTGGTTGGCTTCTAATATTGCACTTGATACAAGTCACGCGCCTTGGTTAGTGTGAGCGTGGCCATCAACAGATTTAAAATAAATTCACAATATCAAGTGATTTATGAATCAAATAGCCAAAGTTATTATTTATGCTTTTAGTGAGGATTACTCCATACAGATGTCATATTCTGAAAATTGAAAAACGACACCTGGACACGGGAATTGAAACCAGGACCTTTGGTTTAGTACGCCAATGCTCTTACCACTGAGCTATCCAGGATTTGTCTCATGCCTAGGGTCATTCTTCACTCATATTTTAAGGCAGAGTCTATGATGGGCGTGTGGAAATCGTCGGCTAGAAATGTGTTATTTTATTAAGCTCACGAGCTATTAGATAACGCAGCCACCTTCGACTCGCTAGTTGGCTTATTGCAGCTGTGTTATCTGATAGCTCGTGATCTTAATAAAATCACACATTTGTAGCCGACGATTTCCACACGTCCATCATAGACTCTGCCTTAAAATATGAGTAAATAATTACCCTGGGCACGGGACAAATCCTGGATAGCTCAGTGGTAAGAGCATTGGCGTTCTAAATCAAAGGTCCCGGGTTTGATTTTCATGTCCAGGTGTCAATTTTCAACTTTCAGAAAATGATACCTAGTGATTTAGCTGAGATGTGATCTAATTACTATTGATTATCACGCCTGTTTTTCTATTATAATAATTCGACCCATGGCAAATACCCAAGTGGCTAATGCGAGGTGTTGATCAAAGAGTCACAAAACTTGACTCCCAAAAAGAGTCGACCCGGGAGCATCCTTGGCGCAAGCTCAGCAATACGAGTAATGAGTCACCTAACTGACTCAAATGATTATTTTTTTAAATATCAGGAAAACACTCCAATTTGTCCTCAAGATCCAACATGGAGGAAGTATCTTAACTGTCCGCTGGATCGTTGATGCGGTCTAAGACAAGGGAAGAAAACCACCTCCCTTAACAGTTTTTAGGAAGCTATTATTGTACCGGCGGTGACTATCACAATATTCCTTAATACCTGGTTAGCAGGTTATTAACCTTGCAATACCCTGTTACTACCTACAAGGTTGCTAAATCATCTTATTTTTTAACATGTTAGTAAATAATTGCAGCAACTACCTTCTTGCATCACAAATGTTGCTTACCCTTAATCAAATCATCGTCGTTACACCTCTAAAATTAGTAATTAATTTGTGTTTTTGAGTGTTCTCCAGGGGTGTTGTTTTACAGGGAGACGGTAATATCCTCCCTATCTTGTGTTGTGTTACAGGGAGAAGGTAATATCCGCTCTATCTTGTGTTGTTTTACAAATAGACGGTAATATCTGCTCTATCTTGTGTTGTTTTACAGGGAGACGGTAATATCCTCCCTATCTTGTGTTGTTTTACAGGGAGACGGTAATATCCACTCTATCTTGTGTTGTTTTACAGGGAGACGGTAATATCCTCCATATCTTGTGTTGTTTTACAGGGAGAAGGTAATATCCGCTCTATCTTGTGTTGTTTTACAGGGAGAAGGTAATATCCGCTCTATCTTGTGTTGTTTTACAGGGAGACGGTAATATCCGCTCTATCTTGTGTTGTTTTACAGGGAGACGGTAATATCCGCTCTATCTTGTGTTGTTTTACAGGGAGACGGTAATATCCGCTCTATCTTGTGTTGTTTTACAGGGAGACGGTAATATCCGCTCTATCTTGTGTTGTTTTACAGGGAGACGGTAATATCCGCTCTATCTTGTGTTGTTTTACAGGGAGACGGTAATATCCGCTCTATCTTGTGTTGTTTTACAGGGAGACGGTAATATCCGCTCTATCTTGTGTTGTTTTACAGGGAGACGGTAATATCCGCTCTATCTTGTGTTGTTTTACAGGGAGACGGTAATATCCGCTCTATCTTGTGTTGTTTTACAGGGAGACGGTAATATCCGCTCTATCTTGTGTTGTTTTACAGGGAGACGGTAATATCCGCTCTATCTTGTGTTGTTTTACAGGGAGACGGTAATATCCGCTCTATCTTGTGTTGTTTTACAGGGAGACGGTAATATCCGCTCTATCTTGTGTTGTTTTACAGGGAGACGGTAATATCCGCTCTATCTTGTGTTGTTTTACAGGGAGACGGTAATATCCGCTCTATCTTGTGTTGTTTTACAGGGAGACGGTAATATCCGCTCTATCTTGTGTTGTTTTACAGGGAGACGGTAATATCCGCTCTATCTTGTGTTGTTTTACAGGGAGACGGTAATATCCGCTCTATCTTGTGTTGTTTTACAGGGAGACGGTAATATCCGCTCTATCTTGTGTTGTTTTACAGGGAGACGGTAATATCCGCTCTATCTTGTGTTGTTTTACAGGGAGACGGTAATATCCGCTCTATCTTGTGTTGTTTTACAGGGAGACGGTAATATCCGCTCTATCTTGTGTTGTTTTACAGGGAGACGGTAATATCCGCTCTATCTTGTGTTGTTTTACAGGGAGACGGTAATATCCGCTCTATCTTGTGTTGTTTTACAGGGAGACGGTAATATCCGCTCTATCTTGTGTTGTTTTACAGGGAGACGGTAATATCCGCTCTATCTTGTGTTGTTTTACAGGGAGACGGTAATATCCGCTCTATCTTGTGTTGTTTTACAGGGAGACGGTAATATCCGCTCTATCTTGTGTTGTTTTACAGGGAGACGGTAATATCCGCTCTATCTTGTGTTGTTTTACAGGGAGACGGTAATATTACAGGAAGACGGTAATTTATGTTCTATCTTGTGCTGTTTTACAGGGAGACGGTAATATCCGCTACTATGAAGTGGCGGACCAAGCCCCTTGGCTACATTACCTCAACCAGTTCTTGTCTGGATCCCCACAGGTTAGTTTATTATATAGATACTTAATGGTTAAGGCAAATACTTCTTTGAATATTTAAATTACTTTTTACAGATAATCTTAAAATGTATTGAAATTTTTTTATAATCTCATTAAGTTCTCTGTGATTATATTAAACTTTTATTTTATTTACAAAAACTTGGAAATAAGAGGTATATGCTCAGCCAAGATTAGGCTTGGAAATTTTTATATTCTCAATAAATATTAATACTAAGTTTTTTTTTACATTTATATAATGCAAATTTACATAATATAAGTACCATATTATATGTTTCTACAAGGAAAACCTTGTTTCCCTTTGAGGTAATTGTATTATATTTGGAAGAAGGTACAGTAAAGGTGGATAGGACCATGTAAACGGAACAAACACAAGATGGATTTTATAATGAATAGAACAACACAGTTCACACTTTACATTGCTGCCACTGGACAAAGAGGAAGACCCAAGGACAGGTAGATAAAGGGGGTGAGGAAGCGTGTGTATAGGAGAGGAGTGGATTGGGCCTGCATGGAGGAAGAAAGACAATCAGAGGACAAACATAAATGGAGAGGCTTATTTTCGATACAGACCCTGCCAGTGACAGGAAACTGTTCGTGTGATGATGATGATGATAAGTACCATATTGTTATGTTCTGAAAACAGGCCGCCCTAGGATATGGGTTATATTTTATATACAATAACTTTGAAAGGGTTGACATTGTTTGTTATATATCTCATGCTTTCCCATTGCTAAAAGTCTAAATATTTAATTTTAAAATATGGTTTTTCATACATTTGCCGAGTGACTTTTTCTTTCCTTAGATGTTCAGACATGATGAATATACCATACTTAGTAAACAATAAATATGTGCACAAAATACTTTTCACAATAAATACCAATTTTAATCAACAATCAGCAACAAAAAGTATTTAAAATATGTTGTAAAGGAAAGGCAACTGGTGAAAGTTTGGCCATATCATTTTGATAGCAACCTTTTCTTCAAGTTGTGTGTTTACTAATATATACAGTAGCCCCATGACTTCTTTGGTGCTGACTGACAGCTCACGGCTTTGAAAAGTAACCAGACCAAATTATGTATCCCTACGCCGAACCATATGATCTGCAAAAACATGTGTTTAGCATCTGTCACTTTTAACAGTCAAAATTTAGGTATATACCTAAATGTTGACTGTCAGAAGTAAGCTGTGAGTTGTCAGTCAGTGCCAAAGAAGCCATGGGGCTACTGTAGCAGTGTATCAAGCAAGGACAAACAATTTTTAAATAACTTTGCCAAGATTAAGTGGTAAAGAACACAGTCTGTTGCGAGAACATTAAACTGTTTGGTCCTAAGCTCATACAGTCCCTAGAATAACAAAATTGTTACTTACTATCCAAAGGCCTATTTATAAACTTAGTTTTTGGGTAAACAAGTGTGACTTATTTTAGGACCATTAGGGTAGTGGTCATTTAAACTAAATAAATGGGGGATGTGACCCTCGAATCAGTCAAATCCTGAAGGAAATTTGAGATTTGAGAATTTAAGAAAATTTCGGATTCGTTAATCAAATCCTTTAAAAAAAGGTTTTTTCAATTTTTCAAGTGAAATTTGTTTTAAAACTCTTAATACTGCTTTTTGTTGGTTCACTGCCAATTATAATTACAATGACCTTAACAACCAGACCCCAGATCAATAATATAACACTTTTAAAACTTAATGTATGAATGTTATAATGAATGAATTATAAGAAAGAAAAACATTTAGTTACTAGAGTCTGTTCAAGATGGGTTTTTACCCAGATGACAGTTTTAAAATCTTATGTTTACGTTTTGGGTTCAACACTTGTAAAAGATCAATGTTTGGTTATAAATGTTGTCTTTTAATTACATGTTGTCACCCAATTGGAAGGTGTTGGTATAAACATCTGATGTTATGAGTAGTGAGTGACATATTGAAAGGTATGAGTTTTGTTGTGATGAATCTGTAAACAAGAAGCTGGAAGCGCTCACATGAAAGAGGGGTGTTGACAAGCCATAGGGGGAAACCAGGCCGAAGGCGGGATTAAAAACAGGGTTCGGAGCCCCTCGTGGCTGGTTGATTATGGAAGATCGTAACTAGGAGGTCACACTGCTGGTCACGAGGCCATGGGGGCTAAGTTGTTGGGTTCACCAAGTACCAGTTGGGGCTCCTCTTGAGCCCAGGAAACCAGGGTTGATGTTCGTGCAGGGATCGCCTAGCTGTAGGTGAAACCTCATGCCACCTCGTTCAGTCACTCGCTTCTCTATAATCACTAAAGTCTTTATTGTAATTTCACCCTAATAGCACATTTGTAGTAGAATAGTAGTATTAATAAACCTTTGAAGACCAAGCCTAACGTCACTCACGAACCCACATATTTAATCATATCTGATCCCCTTATCTTCAACCAAAGACATCCTGACAGATGTCTTCAGCCAAAGACATCCTAACAGATCTCCACACTTAGGAACATAGCTTACAATGTTGTATTTTACTTTAAAAATAACGTAAACTTAGGTTTTTTCATACTATTTCATTACTTTTAATAATTCCTTTTTACCCAATCTGAAACAATTTTTTTAGACTTTATTAAAAGTACTTATTCTTCATTTTGGAATGTTATCTATGATGTGTAATATAGTGCATACCTTAATATCCTTTATTATCGACATCATATTTGCTTGGAAAAGATAAAATACTTGTCATTTTTTTAATAGATAATACATTATTATTTTTGTAAGTGACGTGGCGGTTTAGGGGTAAGGTGTCAGACTTCTGTGTTGGGGGTCCGGGGTTCAATCCCTGGTCCCGGCACAGATTTATCTGATTGTCAAACCCTTCCTTCACCTCTGACAAGACATCTTGTGAATGTGAGGAATACCAGGCCTCCACCGTGGTTCGGATTCCACGTTAAACTGTAGGTCCTCCATTTCATCTCACAATCACCCAACCATTACACATTAGTGTAAGTGTGTACAACCTGAATGAGTAGTAAAACGTAGTGCTAATAATAATAATAATAATAATAATAATAAATTATTTTATAACTATTTTATCGGATTTTAAAATATTTAACAGAATAAAATATTTCTATCCCCTGCATGGGTGCATCATTGTAAAGAACTTGTTTCCGTTATGTTCAATCACATGGTTTAAATTGGTCTGTCACCATTTTGAAGCTACAGTCAACTCTCGATTCTACGACCTTTCACGGTTCCCTGGAAAAGGGTCGTTATTTCGAAGGGGTCTTTATTGGAATTTTAACAGATTTTGTTCCACCCTTGAGCTTCATACGAAAAAATTGCATTTTTTAGACAACACGTGAAAAATTAAATAAAATAAAACCTACCTATTTCTTGAAGAAGTCCATTATGGAGGCCTGCTTCTTCTTAGCGCCAGTTTTCTCGACCTTTCACGTTATAGAACTGGGACCACAGCTCTTCACTAGCTCCCTGGCGCTTAAGTGCTTTTGAGTAGACGTCCCCAGCTTTCAGAACATCTTTCATCGTGAAGATGTCTTCAGGCTCTTCTTCCATTTCTTCTTCCCCCTCTTGGGTGACCTGGCGGTCTAGGGATAAGGTGTCAGACTTCTATGCTGGCGGCCGGGGTTCGATCCTCGGTCCCGGCAAAGATTTATCTGATTATCAAAACCCTTCCTTCACCTCTGACAAGACATCTTGTGAATGTGGGGAATGCCAGGCCTCCACCGTGGTTCGGAT
>CABFOV010005882.1:16845-39002 GCA_902141375.1 Timema poppense
TATACATCTTGAGGCTGATAGCGCCTAAGGATGTTTCGGAGCAAGGGCATCCAATCCCTCACTGGTGTTGGGTCCACCGATGCACTTTCACCGACGACCTTGTTGCTGGCTATTCTGTGACGCACTTTGAAACGCTCTACCCACCCACTTGAACACATAAAGTTTTTTATACCCAACCTCAGGGCAAATTCATCAGCCTTCCTCTGCATCATCGGTCCGTTTATAGGCACGTTTTGCGCTCTATGCTGGCTGAACCACTCCAGCATAGGCTGCTCCATATTCGCGTGCGTCGCACCCTTCAAATTTTTGACTTTTATATTGTGGCCTTCCTTCTGCACTGCATTCACAATTTCTTCTCTCATTTTGAGAATAGTGAAAAGTGTCGACTTCGGGATGCCATGCCGCCGCGCAATCTCCGTCTTTGTAGCCTTCTTCTCATCCACTTCCTGGATGATCTCGTACTTCTTCATGAGCGTCAAGAAGGTCCTCTTTCACTCATTTCGTCAAAATTATAAGTTTGTATCAAATAAAAAAAATAGCGTGGGTCATCAAAAATCGTTCACAAAATCCAACCAAAAATGTAACCAAATTAAAATAACAATGTTAAACAATAGCATGGGTCGTCAAAAATTGTTCAGAAAATCAAACTAAAAACGTAACCAAATCGAGAATCAAAATAACAATGGCAAAAGCAAGCCTGGCGCGTGATGTAGCGGCAGTCGCGCGCGGGGAAACATTGTCTTGCTTGTGGGAGGGGGTGGAACGAGTCAAGTGCTATTGGCTGGCGTTGATGAGGTGGTGTTTATTTTTATACCTAACCCACCCCAGTTACTAGTAATACAGCGCTCACAAAGATAATTGCAACGCAGCGACCTAAATAAATGCAACCAACACATTTTACAGCCGATTTCCTTAAACTTTTCAACCTTTTTTTCCCACATTTTTCACGGTTCCCCAAAAAAGGGTCATTACTTTGAGAGGGACGCTATTCCCGGGGTTGTAGAATCAAGTGTTGACTGTATATTCATTAGACGTTTTGTGAAAGTGCTGTAAATAATAATTTTTTAAAGTGGAATAAAACAATAAATAAGTTTTTTGTCCGACCTCAAATAAATATATAAATAATATTGGCCTAAATTACTATAGCTAACTATCATATTCATACATTACCATATGTTTTCATTACAGTTATTCAAAGTGATAGATGTCAGCTGTTGGCATAGGGATGTATTAGGGACTATTTCTAGTAACCTTTTAAGCTGTCATCCAAGTAAACTAAGGTCATGAATGCACTATATCTATATTTCATATTATTCTATTATATTTAATCATCTATATTTCCTCTTATATTTATGGTTTTTCTCTCAAGATTCGGATTCAGTTATAAGATTCAAGATTAAGAGTTAAATTATAGATTAAAATTATTGGTAGTACATTTGGACAAAACCTGATTCTAACGATGGATTTGTAATAAGAATAAAAATTAATGAACTGAAAAGTTACTAACCTAAAACTAATGCTAATGAATTGAAATCTGATTTATGTTGCTTACAACTTTGATCAAGGTTTGGGCTACTTAAAACAAGAATAGAACTCCATACTTTCCTAAAATTAAAACATTTATGTTATGTTAGTTATGAATCAAGGCTAGGCATGAGATAGACAGTTGGAAATGTGCTGAAGACAATACTAACTTGATAACCAAAATACAAATAAAATTATGATTTTTATAACTGTACTGACATTACAGACATACTATTTAATAAATAAAATGATAGAATACTAGGAAAATGGTACAGCACAAATAAAAGTAAAAACACTAACACATATTTACACACACATCAGTATTTCGGTTATAATAGCATCGAAATATTGAAGTGTGTAAATATGTGTTAATATTTTTACTTTTATTTGTGCTGTACCATTTTCCTAATATTCTATCATTTTATTTTTTACCAATTATTTTTGCTCCGTGCACCATATTTCATACATAATATAGAACATACTCTTTAGTGATAAACTTAAAAGGGGAATTAATAAAAAGAAGTATAACATGTCCATATGTGCTTGGAGATTAGAAATGATGGCACTGTCAAACCTTTTCTGAAAATAAATGTACTTAGCTATTTAATAATATGATTAAATTAACAAAACACACACACATACACACACACACACACACACACATATATATATATATATATATATGAAATCGTCGAGAGCTAAGAGGAAAAAAAACCCTGACCACTTTACATTTTCCCTTGAATCTTCCCTAGTTTTAACTTCCCTTGAGCCTTGAGACTCCTTAGTTTTAAAAATACAAACAAATTGAAACACTTGCTATCTCTGCTGACAGAAGCTTCGGCAGAAAACTAAAATAATATTAAACCTATCAGGATTGGAGCTCAAAATGTTTTTCATAGGTGCTTGAAAAATGCTTTTAGACATACCACCTTAACTGTCTTACCACAATAAATGGCCAAATCTATGAGTTGGTTTCCTTTTTTTTTTTTACCCTCTCATCTCATCACTGTAACTTTGATTATCTAATGTACTTAACATACACTTATTCTGTCATTTGTATCCTGCCATAGAGTGACTTACTGTGTCTATTTTATTATATGGTCATTGGTTACAGACAGGCAAAAAAGGGAAAACGTCGCTACAAAAACTTTGATTTACTACTTAAAGACTTGAATAAAAGTGAAAATTTTGTTTCAAATGATATGGCAGTCTTCTAACTTGATATAGTTTTTATTTGTTTAATATTTATTCCACAAATAATACTTAAATTCTTTGAAGCTGCTAGCATTTAAAAGAAATATTGCTGATCAATGTAACAAACTAAAATATTGTCATTCACCTAGGGAAACTGTGAAAAGGTTATGTCAAAAAAAAAAAATATGGAAATTTTTGTCTGAAAAAAACCCAGGAAGGTCGGGTAATATTATAAATTATAATATGTTTTTTAACGTGCTATGCCATGATTGTGTCACTGTAGAGTATTTGTTGCATGCTTTGGGTAGTGATCACTATCTAAAGCTCTTTGCTTGGGTCTAGATGACTCTTGCTCATATGTGTTTGCAGAGAGGTCTCGGCTTCATGCCCAAGAGGGGTTGTGATGTCGCACAATGTGAGATATTCCGATTCTACAAGCTTCATGCGACCAAAGGAATATGTGAACCCATCTCCATGGTAGTTCCTCGCAAGGTAACTTTACATCTCTGTAGCTTTATTTAATATTTTGATTTATTATATATATTTCTGTGTATGTTTTCATTTGTGTTAAATTTACAGGAAATATGAGTAACATTACAAAAGTTAGATTTCCAACCTCTATCTTTTAAGCGGTTATTATAATGAATGAATGAAAGAAGTTGTTGGCACAGTGCAGTAGAATAGAACAGAGAAAACATTCTTTTAGTTGAAAAGTCATCAAAAAAGACAATGGAATAACCGATTATTTTATTTCCTTGTGAATTTTAGGATGAAGCTCTAGAGTAAACGTTTGAAGGTTCGATAGTGAGATAAGTCAAATAGTAATAATAATAATAATAATAATAATATAAAATTTGATACAAGGGCCTCTATTATGTACAATGAAAATAAGGAAACCTGGACGTAACTTATTATTTAAACTTCTAACTGAAAGAAATCGTATTTAAAATACAATTGTAACTGTTTCATTAATCAAGATATATATAACTAGTTATGGTTCATTTACAAACAAAAAGTTCTCTAATAAACTATTCTTATAGACATTAATACGTGTTCATAGATAAAAGTTGTGTGTGTATATAGTTGTTGGATTGTAAAGGACAGCTGTGTGTGTCATTAGAGTGACCAGTTCCAAGAAGACTTGTATCCAGACACAGCAGCACCAATCCCCGCGTTGACGGCACAGGAGTGGATCAGCGGCAAGAACTGTCATCCTGTGCTGATGTCCATGCAAACTGGTGAGACTGTTAGACAGCAGCCAAGTGAGTTCTCTCTTCTTGCTAACATATCAAGGGAGGAGTGGTTGGTCTTCCCGGTTTACTTCCGTAGACATAGGCTTTATGGAGAGGAGTCTTCCTGTTTTACTTCCCTAGACATGCCTTTCTGCTTTACTCCCTTAGACATAGCCTTCCTGTTTTACTCCTCTAGACATAGTCTTCCTGCTTTACTCCCCTAGACATAGCCTTCCTGCTTTACTCCCCTAGACATAGTCTTCCTGCTTTACTCCCCTAGACATAGCCTTCCTGCTTTACTCCCCTAGACATAGCCTTCCTACTTTACTTCCCTAGCCATTGCTATATTGTGTTTAATATAATCTACTTATATTCTTCAAACTTGGTTGAAATTGGGGTTACCATAATTGTTGGAAGAAAAAAAAAGTTGCAAAGTTGCAGTAAGGGTTTATTTTCATTAAAATTGCAAGAATACTTTGCTTTCTTATTTGAAAAGAACTATGGAAGAATAAATGAGTTAAATGAACATGAATTTAATTTGTGTTGAAATTATTCACACAATGTTTAGAGGTTAATACAAAGACATCCTCATTCATCATAATCACTTCCTTGCATCAAAATAATCACCTAGAGCTCATTGGGGCAGTGTTTTTGCAGTTTTAGTGTCAATACCTTTTTTTGGCAAAATAAAAATATTTCTTCAGTGGAAACATAAGAGTTTAATTTTTGTCTCATGGTGACCTCATTAGGTCTTTAATATCTATCAATGGTGTCCTGAAATTTAATAGCAATTTTTTCTCTCCATTTAAACAGTTTCTCATCTAATGCCACTAGGCTCTTGGCAGATATTCAACGACTGTTGATATCACCATGTGAATAAAATTAAACTACATGTTTTTTCACTGAAGTGATATTTGATTTATTTTGGTCAAAAAAAAAATCCGCTATAAAAACTGCAAAAATACCGGCGTTAACTCGGGTTCTCTACACTCCCACCTTAAAAGAGCATGACCTGAATCAACTTGCTGTTGCAAAGAGGAGAAATTCAGCTCACAAGTGCTACATATAAGAGGCCTCCTATTGGTAAACACCGAGATATTTTTTAAACGAACCACACTCAGGACAAACCTAACTAGAAATTCAATCTCATCACTGCTCGTTTTTTAATTTATTTGGGTGACATCATTGGCTAAAAACTTTGGAAATGTTCGCATTTAAAAGTAATATGCCTGGACATATATTTATGTCTCAAAAAGAGGATGTATGGTAACCCTGGTTTAAATGTTATTTAAATTTAAATAGTAGGTATTTTGATCTTTAAAATTTATTTATTTTATTATTTTCATACTACTTTCACTGTTTTACAAACATTGGTGCAATATATTTCAGGTATTATGGTGAAAAAACACAAACCCAAGGTTTACCAACCTAGTGAAATATCGTTACCTGCTGCACACAACAACAACACCAAGAAGTTTGCCTTCTTGTCCCAGGAGACGGTGCCCGACTATCGACCTGTCGATGTAAGAGTCACGTCACTATGTTTGTTTGGGGGGTTACTTCATGTGATTGGGCCACAAGTGATAGACACTAATTTATGAATCACAATCTTAGAAACAAGCTTTATTTTATCACATATGTATCTATAGAAAATAGCAAAAGTAAATTAATATTTTATTATTTTTTATTTTTGTAATGTATTATAAAGAATACAGGGTGACCTGGCGGTCTAGGGGTAAGGTGTCAGACTTCTATGCTGGCTGGCCGGGGTTCAATCCTCGGTCCCGGCAAAGATTTATCTGATTGCCAAACCCTTCCTTCACCTCTGACAAGACATCTTGTGAATGTGAGGAATGCCAGGCCTCCACCGTGATTCGGATTCCACGTTAAACTGTAGGTCCTTCATTTCATCTCACAATCACCCTACCATTACACATTAGCGTAAGTGCGTATAACTCGAACGGGTAGTAAGACGCGGTGCTAATAATAATAATAATAATAATAAATTAATAATAATAAAAAATAATAATAAAAATAAATAATAAATAATAATAATGATAAAAAAATAATAATATAATAAAATAATATAATAAAAATAAAATAAAATAATGATAATATAAAGAATTCATTATAAATATATTAATACATTCAGTTAATTGAATTAATGTTTTTGATTTTGACTTTTAGGTTTGTCCTAAATTTATATTGGTCTAACACATCAATAAACAGTATTAGAACTCTAAAACTGATTCTGGTTAGTTAATTAATTAATTTATTTAAGGATTTATCATTGGTGAAATGTGGGTTTACCCTCTCGCAGTGATGAATTAACGGCCGTGGACTGGATGTTGTGTCTGTCCTTGTCTTAAGTCGGATTATAAAGCACATAAAGCTACAACAGGCTTAGCTAGCTCATAGTGGAAAATATACGGGTTGGATAAAAAACTGACCACAGGCTGGAAACTGTAATGGACGTAAAAAGATTATTTAAGGTATTTAACGTGTACTTTCTGAACCGACTCATTAAATAAGCACATGAGAATTTCTATGAGTGAGAGTGAAAGGGCCTACCAATTTTGCTGGGAAAGGTGTTTTCACATACCTTCCAGATTTTCTTACATGCCATATCAACTTGTGGCTTTACTTACCCTCTGAAGGAAGTTGCGCCGCAGATTTTTATTGCTCAAGAAAAATCCGTTGACCTTGGCTGGGTTTGAACCCACGAACATAGAGTCCTGAGGCAAGCACTTTTCCACAAGACCACTGAGTTCGACAAAAAAAAAACTCTTGAATTTGACATTGTCTCGAATCTACTTAAAGATGAGGGTTGTGCGACTACTCAAATATTAGCAGATGATCAAACACGGCTCACATTTGTTTTAAGAGTTGAAAAATTTGAGTACTTTGTATTTTCTATTTTATTTTAAAAAGTTTGAGTTGAACTCATTTGTTTCAATTTCAAGATATTTTATTGTTGACTGAGTCTTAATATTTCCTTTTGTGTGTTTTAAAAACATAAATTATACAATTATATACAATCTAGTTAGAAATGCAAATCTGTGTGGCCATAATTTTCTTATAAAAGCTTATCATTCTTGAAATCTTGAAATGTAAAATATATATTTCTTTGGGTGATTTGTGATTATTTGTAAATATTTTTAACACAAATATTGGTATATATTACTTAAAACTTTAATAAAACCATATTTTCCTTCAAACTTGACTCAGAAGTGATAATGTCCTACTATTCAAAACCCCCACTAAAGAAATAGTTTAGATAATATATTATAAAAAGAGATGGGCCACTCGAATCTTCAAATCCTTGAATCCATCGAATCCTGACAACTATTTGAGATTCTAGGATTCGGTGTTTTACTGAATTTGATGTTCGAATCTTTCATCCCATAAACAAAGCATAATATTTTGAATTCAAAAATTACTTTGGTAGTTAGGCCTACTTGAAAAGCACAACTTAATCCGTAATAATTATTTTGTGGGACAAAAGAGATAAGCATGAATAAAATCATTATTAAAAAAAAATAAAGAATTTTTAGGTGTAGAAAACCTTACGTGCCTAGTACCCTACCCTCCCATCTCTATGGGAAACTTGGACTCGACAGTTTCAGTGTAAGCTCACTTCTAAAACTTTCACCTCACAAACAATCTTTTAATTATTTTAAAAATGAAGGTGACCTGGCGGTCTAGGGGTAAGGTGTCAAACTTCTATGCTGGCGGCCGGGGTTCAATCCTCGGTCCCGGCAAAGATTTATCTGATTACCAAACCCTTCCTTCACCTCTGACAAGACATCTTGTGAATGTGAGGAATGCCAGGCCTCCACCGTGATTCGGATTCCACGTTAAACTATAGGTCCTCCATTTCATCTCACAATCACCGTACCATTACACATTATCGTAAGTGCGTATAACCCGAACGGGTAGCAAGACGCGGTGCTAATAATAATAATAATTATTATTTTAATGAACACATTAAAACTCTTCAAAAACTAAAAATCAAAACCAGAATTACAAATAAACTCGAAATAATCTAAACAAATTACAGCTTTATTTTAAACAGAAATAAGAACACAATACACATGGTACAAAGTCAGCCGCCATTACACATGATACAAAGTCGGCCGCCATGACATATATTATGTTTACTCACCAGAGTGATGATTAAAATAAAGATACTGTTAATTTTTACCACCCAACTGGTTTTAATTATTTACAAATATGCAAAGAACTCCAATTTATTGCATACGATCCTTAAGTTAGATATTTTGTTGGGTTTTGTGAAAAATAAAGTACTTTGATTGTTTGTTTAAGATTGATTCAGCTTAGCTGATCACTTAGTAAGTGCTATCGAGCTTTAAGAATCATATAATGACTTGCTAATGCATAATTTGTTTTTAAATTGATTTTAACCAAGAGTTTATTATTTTTTTAAATATGTTATTAAAGTAATTGTAAAAATATTCAAACATAGTCCTGCTTAATAAGATGGAAGTAAAAATATTGCAAAAGTCGAAAATATGTTCGTGTGTTTTAAATAGAATATATTCTCAGAAATTGAAATATTGCAAGAATCAAATATATTTGTAGTAATAAATCATACTTAGGCATTATTGAGTTCACTATTCCCAATGTATGTTTAATTGTTTTAGTCTTTATTAAAAATTTCTGTTTGTATTTATATTTTTGCTTCCTTATTAAAATAAATTATAATCCTTCAATGATGATTAAAGTTTATCAAAGCATAACTAGGCCTAATCTGTTTATTTCACATGTTTTTTTAGAAATTTAACTCATTCTAAAAACACTTTTAAAAATAACTAAGACACTAAAATTTTGATTGATTTGATTTTGAAACAATAAAATGAGTCTAGATTGTTTAATTTGGCTGGATTTTAACCTGTATTTTGTGAGGGTTGGCTAGGGTTGATTAGAATTGAACGCATGATTGAAATAAATCTTAATTTACAGTTTAGGCCAATATTGTGTAATACAGATCTATTTGTAAATCATTATAATTTCTAACAATTATCTAGGATTCAGATTTGAGATTCGAAAATAAAACGTAGATTAGGATATGAGAAATAGTGGCTTCGACTCATCTCTAATTATAAATTAACACCTACATAAAAATATGATGCTTCACCCCTGGAAGTAGCTTGTTGAGGTTCAAAGAGTTTAAAGGTTGAATCTATTGTTGTGATTTGGACATAAGTCAATCTCCTATTTGACCCAATCCGCTTGTTTTTCTCTTGATAAACCTGTTGTAGCTTTGTATGACTTACAATCCAACTTAAGACCAGGACAAGGACAACGTCCAGTCCTCCGACTGTTAATTCATCATTGTGAAAGGGTAAACCCACATTTCACCGATCATAAATGTTTCGGCCATGCCGAGAATTGAACCTAGGACCCATGGCTCAGTAGACAGATATGCTCCTGACTGAGCTAAGATGTCGGGCAGTAGACTATAAATACAACCACAGGTATTATTAGTTTCCGTCCCTCTTTACAGTACCTTACAAAGTGTGAACATGGAATCTCCCTCTACACTCTATTTAGAGCTGTTAATTGCTCTGTTCAACTCATGCACGCGATGTGTATGTTCCAGGTGTTATCAGAAAAGAGTCAAAAAACAAGCAGCAACCAGAGCACGAAGTTCCACCAGATTCAGCAGATGTTTGGCAACAATAGGGCAGGACAGGTGGGCATTTCATTAGTAACAGTTATTGTTGTACAGTAGGCATTGCTTGCCGATCACACTGTACACAGACTATTAAAATAACTTTTATTAAAAATAAGAAATAATATATTATGTTCTATATCTCTTTATTCTAACATATAAAACAATGTTAATAATAATAATAATAACAACATTAGTTCAATTCTTTCAGGCAAACATTTTGGCCAATGAAGATTACATTAAGTCATCAAACTCATTTGCTGACGAGCATGAAGAGCTGCTTGTTGATAGTCCAAAAACTGAATACCAGGTAAACAAAAAAAAACAACAACTAAGAAACGTTTTTAAATTCTATTTTTGTAATTTTTAAAATATCTAAACAATCTAAATCCATTTCCTTTGGTGTGATGCTTTCTTAGTTACAGAGAGCATACTCTCGTCAGTGTGAAGAACTGAAGCTCTTGAGGAAACAACTGACTAACCGTGACCGACGAATTCGCGAGTTGGAGGAACAAGTCAGTAAGTTGCAGCAAAGGAAGCATATCAAGTAAAATAATAGTATCTTTACATGTTTCTATTTGGTATGATGTTACCAAAATCATAATTTGAGGCAGTGTTGTGTGTCTGTATAAAGATTACCACAGTTTGTGATTGTCAAAAGATTCATTCAATCTAAAAGGTTGCCTTTCATGTTGTTCTCTTTATAAGTGGAGGCTTGATTTATTTTCTCAAGCACTTTAAAGTTTGTATGTAATAACGAGAGTGGGTAACCCATGTGTTTATGGCTTGCGTGTAAAAGTTTCCTCACATAAACATATATTTTAGGGGTGTACAAAGTGAAACTTTTTAATTCGAAGCGAACCCGAAATGAATAATATGAAATATTATCAAAGTCGAATAAAAGTTATTATATTTTGTACTGTTTTATGCTTGAAAAAATATTATCTTGTGCTTATTTATGTAGTTTTACATACTAAAATAATTTTAAAATGTACTATTGCACAATTGTTTGTAATATTTCATTCTCATATGATAAATCAAGATTATTCTCAATAAGCAGTTCAACTACTTAAGATTATATTCAAATTATTATTAATGTGTGTGTGTGTGTGTATATACACATAAATTTCAATAATTGACAATAAGTTGAATAACTTAGCTGTCATTACCTTTATTGTTGGATCTGGAATATTTTTTTCGAAGGGATGACAAAGTTTCACCTATTTACAAGACACGTATAGTGTATTGTGGTAATGTCTATAAGACATCCGGCACTCCCTGCACAAGGTTACCAGCGGCGCATTTATGTCTTAGGAGGCTAGTTTCACCCAAAAACTTGATATAATCACAAGTCATGATGCCAGTGATTAAACCAGTTTGTTGGTTCTAGAAGCTGTTGGAGTTTTCACACAGTACAATAAGATTATTGTTTTTATTACTTGTGTTTAGGAGGTAATAACTATCTCCACATAATATATTATTTATTAATTAATTCCATGTATGTGATTTTGAATATTAGTTGTTTCTTTAATCAAATAAATGACTGTAAGGTTTTGTTACTTGTTAAGTTTTAGATAAACTAATGCCAGAATTGTTTGTATGAAAATACTTACTCACTCTTTAGCAAAATAGAAAGTATTTTTGAGGTACATTTTTATTTGGTAAATTAGATGATGAACCATATTCACTGATTATTATCTGATACACATTTATACTATTGTCTATCAATGAGGTGGCCCAATGACTAAATAATTTTATAATAATAGAAATTGATAAAGATAAAGGTGAAGAAAAAATAAACTAAAAAGTGTAAATTAAATGAAGAAAGCCCACCTAGAGAAAGAAGAAAGATGTGGGAAGAATCCAATGCACAAAGGTGACATATTTTTTTCTGTCTTCTATAGTAGAAGTAGTCACACACACATTTTAACACGAATAGAGTAATATTTCGGCATTGTTGCCTTTATCAAACACAAAATATATAAATATAATGCTGTCACATGTCAATAAAATAAATTTTTTGATAAAGGCAACAATGATGAAATATTGTACTATTTGTGTTAAAATGTGTGTGTGACTACTTCTACTATAGAAGACAGAAGAAAGGAAGAAGATGTCACCTTTGTGCATTGGATTCTTTCTACATTTTTCTCCTTTCTCTAGGTGGGCTTTCGTCATCAAATTTACTCTTAGTAGTTTAATTTCCTTTTTCTTTAGTTTTATAAATTTCCTTTATTATAAAATTATTTAGCCATTGGATCACCTCATTTTTACACAATGACCATTTTTATAATCATAATAATTTTGAACACATTATTTAGACTTCTTTTGTATTACACCGAAACATCACATTTGTTACTTTGGTTTATAGTTTTACGTCCCTGTCTAGCATTAGACATTTTATTTTGTTTATTGATTTCTTTTGGTTTTATTTAGTAAATATTACTTTATTTTTATTTTGAAACACAAAATAGTCATAATTGAAATTTAAAAAAGCCCACCAACAAATATTTATCAGAGAATTGACGGGGCAATGTTCACATTTAGAACACTTTATAGCAGACTTGGGGGCAAATCAGCAGAGTTCTTCTACCTAGTAAAAGTGATTGTGATGTTTAAAAAAAGTGATATTTGAACCTGGATAGTTTTGGTTGGTGTGTAAGCCCTGCTCTTTGATCCGCTTTTAATCATTTCTTAGAAATTAGAGTAGAAAACGGAATGTGCTAATTTAAAAGGGAAATTGTACAACAGTGAAATCTATTATTGCCAGACACCTTCCAACGTAAAAAATGTATTTTTTATTAAGAAGTGTCCATAATTGGGAAATATATACTTTTAAAATCGTAGTGCTTGCACACACTTTAATCTGTATGAACCTATTTACTGTGCAGTATTGCATGTTGGATGATAATGACACGTGACTAGATACTGTACCTAGCTTATGGTACATATTGCATTATTCTCAGAACACCACACTAATACAACAGACCGTCTGTACTGTAAGCGTCCGACACTTTAGCTCAGTTGTTAGTATGTTTGTCTACTGAGAAAAGTCCCGAGTTTGATTCTCGGCATGGTCGAAACATTTATCAAGTGAGAAGTGGTGATGAATAACGGCCTGGGGCTGGATGTTGTATCAGATTTAAGTTAGTTTTGAAGTCATCTGATTATACTAACAGTCAGTTTAGAAAGTGTGCATCAAATACTTTAAATAAGTAAATGAAAAAATAAGGGGAGGGAGGTGTGACCTTGTAATAGCGTGGTCATTACTATGTTGGCTATTTTAGAAACTTTCCCCAGAGACAGTGCCATTCCTGACATTCTTAAAGAAAGTACTGTATATGGACTGTTGTTTCAATATTTGTGCATTGTGTTGAGATTTGTATGCATAATTATGCACCTATAGCAGTGTCCGCTTCCGTTACTGAGAAGTTGTTTTATCGGTAGAGCCAATGTTATTTTGTTGGAGAGATGTAAACTGTTAATTATAAAGAAGAATCCACTATTTAAAGGCGTTTTTTTAAAGGGGATTTCACTGTATTTTTAATTGTCATCCAACTAGGCCTTCAAACATTGTAATCTTCATGTTGGGACATATCTCAAGTGACCTTGGGTGTAGGACTCACGAGTTGTTTCTTCCAAGTTCGAGTGTTTAGAACACTTGAGGAGCAGGGCCAGTTGGTGTATTATGTTCTGGGACCATTTTAAACTATAATACAAGACAATTCTTTCAACACTAATACAAATTTTTCACTTTGGTGTTATAAACTTTAAAAAAAACCTTGTTTTAAAATGTACATTTAAAACAAGCTCAAAATGATTACCAACCAATTGTCACGCTATTTATAGATATTTTTTTATCACTACATCTTATTATCTGTTCAGGTTATACATAAATATAATAATTACTCTAATGAGGTGGGGATGGAGAAGGAAGCATTTTAGAGGTAATATACCCACATTTGCTGGGAAGAAGAGTGGGAAATCATCTAGGAAAAACCACCGTCATAAGAGTATACTAGTTTTATTAATAGCCACTATGAACTAGTTAAAACAGTTATTCACATTAAACCTAATAAAACTCTAAAAATGACATGATTTGCACATTGATATTGCTTCTCTAGTAAACAATACAAACTATCTGATAACAAAATAAAGCTATCAGTGCTTTAGATCCAGTTTTATAGCAAACATTGTCACCTGTGGTAGACATAGCATTCATTTAAAAAAAAGAAGCCAATTCATTTTGTTTTCAAATATATTTAAATATAAATTCACAAAATCAAAGAAGCTTCCTATAAAGTTATCTGTATTGAAGCATTTTACTGCGTTCAATTTGTTATTACTAATTACCGATTATATATATTGGCCATTTATGAAGGAGTCAGTCAGACAGTAGAAAAATAGAGAAGTCAAGAGGCTAAGGGCCAGTTTCATAGTCAAATTTAGTACGCCTCAAGTGCGGTGCTACACTAAATACAAGACGACACCTACCTAAAAGGTTTAGGTAGGTGTCGTCATGTACTTAGTGTAGCACCGCACTTGAGGCGTACTAAATTTGACTATGAAACTGGCCCTAAGGCTTGGCTTACCATCTCCACATCCCTGTATTTTACACAGAATTTGAAATGTTTTCTTTCAACAAAAAAAGTAGAATCTAAGGATATCACAGGAATTGTTTTTCAATACCTGTGCCAGTCCTGATCTATCACTTGCTTTCTTAATCAAGTGATGTTTTTTTAGTGAGCTTTTTGTTTATTTTTATATTTTTAGACTGCACATGGCTATTTTAAAATACTTATGCATAAGAAATTATTCTTGGTTTACTAATTTAAAAAAAAATATTATTGCAAAGTTAACACTTGAATTATAAAGATCCCCTGATATAATAAATCTGTTAAAAGTGGGCTCTTTTGTGTTGCCAAACTATATTGCACTTAAACACAGTGAATACAGGATGATTCAAAAGCACCCAAACTCTTATTTACCTTTTATACACTAGAAATGTTTTGCATTCTAACCTTTACAAAAGGTGCTGGAATTGTTTACCTGACGGTAAATGTTTATGGCCATTATTTTCATTACTTCAACTGGGGTTTTTCATGTTCTGCAAGTCTCGCAGTGTTCTTAAGTGTTCTAGGGTTGCAATACAACTGTCTTATCCAGAAATCTGGAGGAGTCAGGTATGGTGAGCGAGTTGGATAACGGAAATCATCAAAGAGCTCACGGACGTGTGGCACGTAACCCCCCATCTGGTTGAAACCAACAATAATGTTCAATTAGCTTCAATCATAGCTACAAATTGATCCCACAATTTGCCTTTTAGACATGACACACCTCACTCCAACTTCCATCAGGTCAAGTGGGATTTCATTCACCCGATTCTGGAATTTTGGCTTTTGACATAACCATTTGAATGAAACAAAGTCTCAATACTGAAATAAGTAATGTTAAGTTGGTTAATCGTATTGTTTTGAGTGAATCTTCTAAACCAATTGCAGTAGGTGACACATTTTTCTGAATCCAATGCGTATAACTCTTGCACTACTCAAACTTGTACGGTCATAACTCCAGACATTTAGTAGCCCTTAGCAAGCTAATATGCTCCATAACTCGGGCAGATGGTCGGCCGCTTAAAAGCCTATCCTTAACACTACCACTGTCATGAAATTGTACAAGAACATACACTGGAGTTTTCCCTGGAATAGAAACATCAAGGAACTTCTATTGAAACAACTCGATTCAATGTTTATAACATTTTTACATAAAATAATCTTCCAGCAATGTGACCCACTGATCTTGCGTGAAACTCATGGCAGACTGACCAACGTTTCTGGCCAATGCCTGTGCATGCGTACTGGCAGGCATTCATGCCACCATTACAGAATGTTCATTAAGGCCACCCATGCATGTCATAAGCAACAACATTTTGTGGTATTCTCTTAAATAAATTCACTTTCAAAATTACAGTTACGGGACATTTGAATTATCCTGTATATACATTCTTATGGGTAAGTTTCGTATCTCTCAATTTTGAAAATTTATTGTCACAACATAATAATGTGGCTTTAATTTAGAAACACAAATATGCACACACAGGTTTAGCTAGTAAATAATAACCAATATTGGAAGATTAAAAGCTTTTCCCCCCACTTGTGTGGTAGTTAGCTGACCAGTTTGCTGGGAGAGGGAGGGTCATGAATTGTAAATCTTTTCACTCTCTACCTTCAAGTATCATGGAGTAGTCCAGAGAATTCTCGCATTGTGTGCAGTGCATGAGGGATTTTTTCTTTAATTAGGCCTAATGACTAATTGGTGTATAACCCAAACGGCTAGTAAGACACGGTGATAAATAAAATAAAATAATTGTTTTAGTAATTTGATATATGAGGAGCAATTAATATAAATGAGCGTGGATTAAAAAAAATGGCAAGAACATTGTCATTATGATTCATAAGATAAATTATATAAAATTAAAAATTAGGTACCTGTTAATTTTAAAACAAGATACAATTATTTTAATTTTTTAGTATTAATCTGTGGTAAACAGACATACATAAAACATCTGTTCAAATGACAACTGATAAATAAACTGCAGTTATTTATTTATCTTATGAATTATGATATGCCTTTGAATTTTTAATATAAATAACATTTTTTGGTAATTGTTTTGATATATTTACGATTTTTAAGATGGTAGTATAGCTATTAAATAAACATTTAGAAGAATCTGAACCAAAAGAACAGGCATTCTTATTTCATCTAACCAGAACCAAAACTTTGCAATGTTGGTTTGGAGAGTCGGAATTGATAAATATTTTGGTTCGACTACTTGGTTGTTAGTGTATAAGCAAATGTGAGGGAAAACTTTAAACTTTGCTTTTGTTTGGAAAAATATTAATAAATATAATTTCCATTAACTGTTTCCATCCCGTCTCCTTATTACCCTTTCCCTTCACCATTCTTAATCAATAGATACTAAAGTAGATTTTCCTATGTTTAGTTTTAACTCCTTTATTATGCTGATGTAGAAATAGCATTGCCTCAACATCACAAATTACTATTGTTATTTTAATAATATAATGATTTTTAACTCATTTGTTAGTATCTGACGGAGAGTTATTAAATCCATATGTTTCATAAAATATAAGTTTGATCTCAAAATGGTTATCTCGGCCGTAACAACCAAAAACTAAATGATAAGTATAAATGACTTAACCCTTATTTTATTAAATATTTTCTAGTTCCCACCCTTCTCACAAAATACTAGATGCGGCCAACAATCTGACGCTTGAGAATACATAATAGCTAGCAAGTACCATAACTGTTTTGGAACATTCTTGATTACGCATTTAAAGTAAGATGCTTAAAAGTGTTATCAGACTTTTTTAAATAATAATATTTAGCTTATAATTGCTTGACAAGTATTACTTGATTGCTATTTTGAATTAACAAAAAAATCTGTTGACAATTGCTCTCTTATAATAAGACCTTATTTGATGCAATATTTATGCACTTGTTACCATTGCCCAGTATTACACACTTGCAACAGGATATATTTTTTAAAAGTTTATTGCATAACAAATAACACCACTTAATTGCCAACTTCAAAGTGAGACTGTATTTAAAATTGAAGTTATTATAAGCTGTGTCTATAAATTATTGCAAGTGAATGTGTATTTCTATTTAATCATCAAGCATCATATCACTGGACAATATACCTATGTTTGCTTTGAATGTATTGGGTTAATCAAAATTGGCGTTCACCTCAATAATGTAGTCATTTTATTGTTTAGAAATAAGCTTTGAGACTGATCCATAAGCTGAAGTATGTGTGAAAGAGTGCTGATTAATATTTCAGTGTAAGCTTTGTCAAAAAATGTATAATTATTAGACCTAAGTTTTGCGCAATGCAAATAAACACACACAAATTATAGCTGACCACATTGTATTACAGACTAAAAACAAATGAAATGGCATGTTACCAAATATTTTTTTACGCTTACAGTTAACTATGTAATATGTAATAAATTGTGACTTCAATATGGGTTACGGTTCATTGGTTTCGTAATTATGTTAAAGTAAAACTAATTCTTTACTTAAAAGTGTAAATACAATAATTGGGGTTGAGCCATTAAAGTTCTACTCTTGACTCTTCTGACTTTAGTTGATCTAATACCAATACTTGGCTCGAAGTATATTATATATTTGACTTAATTATGGTCTTAAAAAATGTTTTAAACTGAGCTAGGACACTTACTTTCAACCACACAGATTTCTATCTCGGTTGGACAACACAATACAAAGTTTTACTGCTAATCTAATTAGCCTCAAAGTGGAGCCACATATTTGTGTTGGACATTTCATTTAGAAAATTTGATAATTTCACTAAATTGTTGGTTTAGAAAATCACCAATTTTATATTAAAAGAGTAAATGAAAATCATCAAAGGGAGAAAAAGGAAAGTGATAAAAATAATACTAGTAAAGGGTTAGGGAGATATAAAAGGGTTTACTATTTTAAGAAGTTACGTCGTGCATTTTCACACTCTCTTGACGAGTTCTGACACAATTAAACATAAGCCAAGGATTAATAATCTATTTACTTTATCTAGTATCTATGAAAGCATAAAATACTATGATTTTTAAGAAAATGTTATCATTCCTATGTTTAGGAAAATAAACACCATTTAATTTAAGAATTTCAAGAGGTTTTTCATATATAACTGAATGTTATAAACAGAACACAGAAGATAGTCACGGGTCGAACTTGACCACCATCACATTGTCCACAATGTTGCCTGCCCGGCTTCTGCAGGTTGGAACAAGTTCATTAGATATAGTAGCCTACGTCTGACACCTGGTGTGTGGAAACCTTAATAAACTCACTTATATATTGCTTAGGAGCAATTGATTTACCATGAGGGAGGTCTACTCAAGTTGACAATTAGTCTGGAAACTGTAAAATTCAGGGAATCTAATTGTTAGCATTGTTATTAATTTAATATTAACTAAGCAATAAAATTGAAAACTCTTTATTTCTTTTAAACTTTACACATGCTAAAGAAACATGGTATTAATTTTAGAAAGTTGGTTTTGCTTTTTAAAATATAAACACCGTAAAGAAACATTTTTGTAATAATTGAGCTAGGACAACTTTGGATATAAAATTGTAAACATTCCACTTGAAATAGTAAATATTAAACTTATTAATACCCTTCCATTCTCTTTGCAATTGAAACATTTGTTTGGCTCACCCCACATTGTGTATCGTAATTATTTTATTGACTATGTTTCAAAGATTATATCTTTGACTTTTATGAATTTGTTTTGACATCTTTGTATTAGTTTTGACTTTTAAAATTACTTTTTAAAGATATTTTTATTGTGATTACTATGAAACAATATTACTTATTGTATGGCACAAATTGTTATTTTGCTATTATTATGTGATATTTTGTATTTTATCTAAATACATACAGGAACTGCATAGTTGTGTGTTTTTGTTTTTCTTGTACACTTCATAATTTATTTGTCGGAACATTAAGATATAAAATTGCTCTGTGATATTTCATCTAGGGTGTGCCAGTAATAGAAAAATTGAGTTTGAACTGAGTTTTAGTAATGGTTCAAACTTAATTCAATTTTTTTTTCTAAAACACAAAAAATATGAATAGGTTATTTGAAGTTTTTGATTTTATGTCAAAAATGTAAAGTTATAGATTTATTCCCATCAGAGTTATTAGGGGGTGAAATGTATAAACTGCTATGTTCCATATGTTACCACAATAAGGAAGATCAAAGTGTAATAGCTATAGAGGTGTCTCGCTGCTACCGACATGCGATTGAAGCCACATGCAGTGGAAATAACTGGGACTCATACCTAGATTTAAAAAAAAGGCATATGATTCAGTTAAAATAAATAAATCGTGAAATTTTAGTTAAGTTTGGGATACCATAAACACTTGCCAAGCTAAGGTAAACTAAACTAAGGTATGTTTGAGACGCTTGACAGTTTGGGTTGGATGGATGCCACTTGTCATATTTTTGAAATACATAATGGGTTGAAACAAGGAGATGTACTTTCCCCATTGCTCTTTAATCTATCCTTGGAGTGTGCTATAAGGGTAATGCAAGAGAGTGGGTAAGGGTTGACTCCAGCCCATTGAACTCCAGTTTTAAGATTGGCAAACAAGGAAAGGAAACCTTATAAAGTTAAAAAAGTGGGCACTTCTTATATCATGGATTTAAAAATGCTTTCCCAAACAACTGGGTTCAATTACACAGTTGATACTGACAGCGAAAAAGTGACATGGAACCACATAAAAGCTCTGCACACTGAAAAAACATCTCCAAACATGTTTTTTAAGACTATATATGGTCAAAGTAACTATAAAAAAATTGACACCAGAACTCGTGTCTGTGGACGCCCTTCAAACCTTGAAATAGTTCCTGCCTACAAAGATGGCCTCCCCCAAAGTTAATGCAGCCAAGGATCTCTGTAGATTGAACACTGCCAAATGTTTACCATGATTTTTAACTATAAATATTTCATGAATTTGTTTAATTGCATTTCTTTACTATAGCTATTTCATGTTGGTTGTTATTTTTGGCAATTTAAAACTTAAAATAAATAGCTATGGATATAAATTAGACAAAAATCTTTATTGTACGAATCTAAATATCAAAAAATTGTGCAGTGCAACAAAGCTATAAGTCAAAAATAAGCCTTTAATAGGTGTGATTTTTTTTTTTAAAAAAAGAGGGGGTAGTGCAACATGGCCTTTAGTACAAAATTATAGCTTAAATTCATTTCATTTTAATGTCAAACCAGTGAAGGGTCTGTAATTTTTTTAAAAAACAAAATGNAAAAACAAAATGCCGGGTGAGAAAACTTTGCAACTCTCCATAAAAAAAGATTTACTATTTTCAAAGTGGCCCTGTTAAATTAGTGGTAAGATTATTTGGTGGTTCACCCACAACCAAACACGAAGTAAATAATTTAACACTTGAATATGTGAATGTAATCAGCCAGCTCCACCTCTAGTCACAGGTATTTACAATGCACTATATCTTCTGGCAAGGGCTGGAGAAAGTTGTTTTATTTGATCTGCCTCAGTCTCGTTTATGGCTCTGTCAAATACAAAAGTGGCAGAGACAAGAAAATAGTCAATATACAGCCAGTCCCTGTGATGAATGGAGGGGAGTGTCAGGTGGGCTTGCCAGACTCATGTGCAGTAAATTACCTCACTACTCCTTTCCCCAGTACGCCTCTTCAATGCTTCCTAGACTTTACAGCCGATGATGGAACTGTTGAATACTCTCTACATGTAAGTTATAATGATTGCATACAAACGCTTGTGTTAAGATTGGTTTTTTTTACAAAATTCGTATTTAAATGAAAGATTCAAGCGTGAAGGGTCAAAAAGATTCAGATTTGTAAAATAGTGGATTCAACCCATCTCTGATTTAAAGTTTGGGTTTATCTTTTATAAACATATGAAAAGATTAATTCAAGTGAAAAATTACAACCTGGACACTAGAATCAAGCCTACTAATTTTTGAATACCCCTTCATTAAATTAATATAACATAATAATAATAATAATAAAAATGCTGTGACACATGGTGGTTAGTTAGATAAAGGTTTTAAACCCCTTGTTATAAAATCACAAATGCTAAACTGTGAGCATTAATTAACAATTTATAATAATAGTAACAATAATTGCAGAGTTAATACAAGACTTCAAATTTATTAATTAATTTTTCTATTGAAGGAGCTAACAATATTTAGTCTTTATATTTTAAATAATGTAGGCATACTAAAAAACAAACAACATTAATTTGTCATTTTATTAATATTACCTAATCATTAATATTAATCAAGTATTATTTTAGTTATATTCATTTTAATTGTAGTAAGGAGAAATATGAATTTTATAATAAAAAGAACGTACTTTGATAGAACAACAATTAGATTAATTGGTACAACTTCTTTACTCAAATTAAACAATATAAATTAAGAACTTAACATGAAGATAATTTATTCAAAGAGAAACTATTAATCGAGAAATTTAGTCAATTAGATCAGGCTTATTAACATTTCTAAAAAATCATCAGAGAGATTGTTAGGTAATAAAGTTCAAAATATATTGCATAAACAAGTAAAAATGTAATTCAGTGCGAATCCATTAAAAGTGGCAGAATAAAGAATTAACTGATCATATACCAATGAGAGTAGAAATGATGATTGATAGAAAGCTAAAATAATTGACCAGGTTATTATCTGTGAAATGTACCCATGTAAAAAAAACAATGGTATAGGTTAAACATGAAACATGTTAAATATTGGGGATTACTGTGAATAACAGATGTGCCAGTTATATGTTATAAAAGAAGTGTAATGATTGCATTGTGTTAATATCTGGAACATCTTAACCCTTTTGCACTCAGCGTATTTTCACTAGACTAAGCCAAAACACTCAGGCAAATTCTCACATATTTACCTTTAAAC